>ML840737.1:16934-31181 GCA_009831015.1 Picea engelmannii | reverse complement strand
CGCGTTGGCTGGGGCCGTGGATGTTTCCCCGTAGGGGTTTTACCACGTGAAAACATCGGTGTGTTGATCTTTGATCTGGTTATGTGAGTGGTTACTGAAGGTGTTCATCCTCTGTTGGAATACCTGTGTTGTCGAACACTTTTTTGGCCTATAAAAGAAGGGGTAGGGGTCCCATTTGGAGGAAGAAAAATAATTTTAAAGAAACTCTACTCGATTTTGCATTCCCTTTGTCCCAACCTTTTGCAACTAGTGTTTGAAGAGAAGCATATACAAAAGTAGTTGGAGCACAGTTGAAGAGGATCCCAGGACTAGATTCGAGGAGCAGTGGTCGATCTCACTATTGTAAGGTTACTCTTGTGAGATTAATAAAAGAAGTACTTTTCTCGTCCCGCCATATGAGATTGTCAATATTTAAATTTGATTATATTTTGATAGAATATATAACCCATAAGTTCATAGATCATATGCAAATACAAGGTTAAAAAGATCAAGTTACTGTACCTTAGTTTCAGTGAATAATGGGGTTAGAGATTCTATCAAAATATAATCAAATTTAAATATTGACAATCTCATATGGCGGGACAGGAAAAGTACTTCTTTTATTAATCTCATAAGAGTAACCTTACAACAGTGAGATCGACCACTGCTCCTCGAATTTGGTCTTGGGCTCCTCTTCAACTGTGCTCCAACTGCTTTTGTATTTGCTTCTCTTCAAAGACTAGTTGCAAAAGGTTGGGACAAAGGGAATGTGAAATCGAGCATAGTTTCTTTACAATTATTTTTCTTCCTCCAAATGGGACCCCTACCCCTTCTTTTATAGGCTAGAAAAGGCTAGGTATTTGGTCGAGTGACCGACTATGGGCGGTCAAACGGTTTAGGTAACTTACCCAAAATTCTGAGTTCCGTCTGCAACTTTCCATTTTCCGTGCTTTTGTAGGTATACGGGGGCTGTAGTGGGACAACCAGCGTATACACACGTGCAGTAGTGGAGCAGGGCGTGTGTGCCTTAAAAAAGGGTGTTTTTAAGAAGAGTTTTTCAATAGTGGCTTGGAAAAAGATGTAAAATGAGATGGTCTAATGCCAGGTAAGCATATCTGGTGCAAATTAGGGTTATAACACTCTCCGATAAAGAGCGAGCATATTGGGATTCTGCAATCGCAGTGAACCGTTGATCTGTGAATGATCGGTGGGCGAACCTAGAAGGAAACCACACGTTAATGTTGCGTAAAAGTCGTATTCTGATTGGGTTATGTGGTTCAATTTAGCACATCGAAGCTTTGTATCAACCTAAATTCTCGGTCAAACACTTTTGTGTTGACATTATTATTATCTGGAAATCGTGTGGTTAAAATCGATCAAGGGCTAAGATCGACGACCCTCAATCATTGCGGAGATTGCATATGCACATGGGTTAACGTCGAGACCTGTACCCATAATTTAAATTCAATATAGTGTTGTTTTGAGTTTGGGATCCTTTCATAGATCGGACGACCCGTATTCATTGCGGAGATCGAAAGGAGAATTAAACCGCGAGCTAGTTGAGGTTCCGCAGTCCCTTGCAGTTGTTGGCTTTGGGGGGAAACATATATACACCATCGATTTGCAGACAAAGGGTTGAGACAAGATCATAGCGCCTAGACATGGGAGCTAAAAGGATAACGCCTATACATGGGAGTCGAAAGGATAACGCCTAGACATGGGAGCCGAAAGGATAGTGTCTGAAAAGAATAGAGCTGAGGTCACAACTCTCGGTCGCATGAAGAGAAAACGAAGTTCCTTCGGGCCAGTCAAGGAAGATAGAGTTTAACACTCTACGTTAAACTGTGGTCGTGAGGACTAGTTCTATGGGATTAAAGGTGCTCATAGCTAGCACATTGCATGGAATGGCTTCGAGGAAGTGCATGTTTGCATGAAAGGAAGACAATGAACCTTTCATTGAGGAAGGATGACCTTCCAAAAATCTTACTTACATTGTATGGATGTCAAAGGAAAGCAAATTTGGGTGACCATGAGTGTGGGCACTTTGGTTACTAATGAAGGAAGAATGCTTGGGTGCATTCAAGAGAAACATTTAGTTTCATGTGCGCTGATTTGGAATCGTGATTAGCCTATACCAGGAAGCATAGTCCTGCTGTAAGAGTGAACGATGAGGAATAAGCCATATGGTGAAGAGGTTGGTTAAACTCCAACACACCATAGCAGGGTGCTTGTCACCAAGTGTGGCAGCTTAAAGATCAATGTGAGGGTGCATTGGGTATGAATGTGACCATGAACATTGGCACATTGATTAAAGTCATTTAATATTTGAAATGCACTTGGAAAATTTAGTATGTTGACATGATGCTTATATAATAATAATATTTCCTTTTTGCTTTATGTACCGTGAATATATGAAAATGACTTGGATTGTTAGTATGCATTGTATGAAAATATAGTGTGCATGAAAAATAACAATTTGTTTGGCTGAGGAAAGTTGACTTGCAGGAATAAAGAGTCTTGGATATGGCAATGTTGTAAGCCCATAAGGAAGACCGATTTCTTGTTGAGCTAAACTGCTATGGGGAGGAAAGTCCCATGCTTGTGAATCTGATTCTGTGCGAAACAGATCTGAAAATAAATGAAGAAATTGGAAAATCTCTGGGTGACAGATTTGCAATAAAATTCTGAAATTTAGAATTGTGATGATGTCTCATGAATTCTGTATTCCTGTGATACATGTGAGAAGAAAAGATCTATCCAGAAAGGACGGATGAAGGCTATCCAGCTGAAAATCATGAAGGAGGCCACTGCTAAGCCATGAGAACCCCGTGGTAAGCCATGATCACCTGGAATATGTTGTTTTGAGGTAACACAAGCCGGAGGGATGCCTCAACAGAGCAAGTCCGAGGGATGCATCAACTGTAAAGATCGATAAAGTCTCTGGGATTCTTCCTGTGCGATAAAACCTTGGCAAGGCAAGATGGATCACCTGAGGAACTGTATAACAGAGAAGGGGATGCATGAGCCTGGGCCTAGAGGGTGAGTGATCACAAGGAAGAGGAGACTCTGATAGTTATTGTAAACTATTTATTGGGATCATGCACACAACGGGTATGTCAAGGAAAAACAGTGAGTTTGGATAACAAGACAACCATGTGGATACAAATCCACAAACTGCGCAGATAAGTATTGTGCTAGATAATGAAATTTTCCTAATTTTTTTATGCAAATGTAAAATGTTTTCGCATGTGACTATGATTAATGTTCTTATTGTCCAAAAATTATTGAAGGCAGGTGACAAATATTAAGAGTCTGAAAAAAGGACTTGACCAAGGAAGAAGGTCAAGACTTATGAAGTGGTTGATTGAGAAAGGCATGACATGTGTTACTTTGAAAGAACACCGAGGATGATGTTCCTTTTAAGGGGGGGCGGGGGCGGGGGGGATTGTAACACCTTTGTTTCCCCCAACTTGTAATTAATCATTAATTAGGATTAACATGCTATGGCATGGGAACATTGTAAATGTATCATTGTTTAATTGGGAATAAATTACTGTGGGTGTGAAGCCTTGAAAGTTCTAGCCATGATATCACTAGAGGAAATAATGTGAGAACGATAAGAGAACAGTTAATAAGAAAAGGACCGGTGGTTGAGCCTTGAACCACCCCCATGAATAGAAGCATGGTCTAGCTGCAGAAGGTCAGCCCGAAATACCACAGGGCCTGACAGACCCAGACTGACCCGGGTTTCCTTCTGACAGGAGGAAGCATGATAGGAGGGATGTGCGTGCAAGGAACACAAGAGGATATGAAGAGAAGAGTGGAGAATGCGAGTAACATTCGAGCAACAAGGAACGAGTCGAAGGCCATGAGCTCGATGCTGAGGAAGCAAAGAACGAGACCCGAGTAGAAGGTCACGAGCTTGATGCTGAGGAAGCATCTGATAAACCTTGCAGAAGATGCGAAAGATAAATTATCGATGGGAATTGGCATAAATTCCCTGGTGATATCATGGCTTGGCACGGGGGTGGCTAGAGTGCTAGGAATGAATGCCTATGAGCCTATCTTTGGGTGGAAGCACGAACACCCATAGTCAGTTAGTTGGCTACAACATGTAATAGATAAGTATTCTCATATCCTGCATATTTAAGTGGTAATTGTGAATTAAAGTTGGATATCCTATGAATGTTGTAGGGATGTGCATGTTTCTTCAATGGTTATACCGTATCCCTCTAATTCTGCCTAAATGTATATTTAAGAAAATAGGGAATTCTCTTACTTGCACATGTAAATGTTTAAGCCCCATGCTGGCTCAAGTTAAAATAAATGCACTGTGAATTTGTTGATCTTGGGGCATAGCCTCACGTGTGCATGTCGACACTCCTAGTCGTTCTAAAGGAAGGAGTCGGTTAAGCTCATGAGAGGTAGTGGATGTATATGCAGAGTCTCTGCGAGGCGGGAAAAGATCGAGAAACCCCTTTAATTCTAGAGTTGATAAATGAGCGCAAGGGGTGCACGAAGGATTTCTCTAAGTGTTAAGTTCCGGAGAATTAGTGCAAAATACCTAAGTACTTAAGGAGCTGACAAAGCTCAGGTAGGATAGCGAGATTTAAGTCCCCAAAAGGAGATATCCTTTCGTTTGGAAGACAAATGGATGAGATTAGTTTGAAAGAAGCCGAAGTTCTTCACGATCGTCGTATCTGGAGAAAGAACATGGGTGTTAACCCTTAGAACCCTTCGGACTTCGTGGGTCCTACGAATTGAGCATATTCTTCGTATGGGAGGAGAATTCCCCTGAAGTCTCGAAGTCCCAAGGTTAATTTGGGCCGTAGATCTGAGGATTCCTGAGAACTGTCCCGTCCATTGGGTCTATGATACTGTCATCCCAGTGTTAACCACTTCGGGAGGATGGAGGATTGGTAACACCAAAACCCCCGAAGTCCCAAAGTCCCAAAGTTAATCTGGGTCGTATATATGAGGATGCCTGAGGAGTATCCCAACCGTCAGATTTATGATATAGTCAGCCCGACGTTGACCACTTAAGGAGGTCAGAGGTTTGGTAACACCAAAACCCCCGAAGTCCTGAAGTTAATGTGGACAGTGGATCTAATGATCCTTCAATATCCCTCACGACCGTTTGATTGAGGGGACATGTGTATTACGTCGAGTTCATGTGGGGGCTCATGTGTTGAGTGACGGCGTTGCCAGATGTCTCTCTCAGAGTGGCACAAATTGGGACCCAAGGGACCCTTGAACGAAAGTTACGAGCCATAGATATCTAGGGTCACGTAGATTCTCTCGGATTGTCAGATTGAGGCTGTGGTCAACGCGACGATGACCGAGTCTTGGAGAAAAGAGGAGTTTGCATCGTAAAAATCCCAAAGAGCCGGGAGCCGAAGCAGATCTGGGCCGTCCAAGCCAAAGGGATAAGTGTCGTGAGATCCTACACTCTGAAGAGAAGTCACTTCGGGAGAATCGAAGTGTGAAGGCACGAGGATTTTCGAAGGCCGTAGTCCCGAAGTCATCCCAGTCGTCCGTTGGAAGGTGCGCATGGCAGAAGATCTTCCATTTCGGAGGAATGTTACTCCGAAAGAAAAAGGAGTGTGTTGAACAAGAAATCTTGAAGGCCGGAGAGTCGAAGTTCATCTGAACCGTCCATTGGAATAAAACACGTGGCGCTCGGTCTATAACTCCGGGTACTGAGCACTTCGTAGGAAAGAGAGAAGCATTGACTGCAAGTCGCGCGAAGTGGGGCAAAGGACATATATCGACCGTTGATCGGGGGAAAATGTGGCGTTCGATTTGTAACTCCGGGTACAGAGTACTTCGTAGGAAAAAGGGTTTGGAGTGTTCAAAACTCCCTAGCGCCGAAGTCCCGAAGTGGATCATAATCGTCGATCACGAGGGATGCATGGTGCTCGATCTATAACTCCGGGTACGAAGTACTTGAAGGAAAAAAGCCTTTGGAGCGTTTGAAACTCTCGAACGCTAAAGTCCCAAAGTCAATTAGGGTCATCAAAATATCTGAGGACATGCGGCGTCGGATTGTGAACTTCAGAGATTTTCCACTCCGGAAGATTCGCGCAGTGTTTGTCTTGGCATCTGGTCATAGCCCGCGGTCATATGTGAGTATAGATGGATGTAAGAACTCGAAGAACTTGGGAGAGGCTACCTTCCAGCTTTGAGCTCGGTTCAGAGCATGGAGACCGTGGATGGAATGCTTTGGAAGAGTAGAATGGGATAGAAACCCGGAATGGGGGTTTTGATTCTCGTAATAAGAGCGAAATTTTGATGCCCCCACCATGGGTGTGTTACACTGCTCTTAAATTTTCCTCTGATTTTTTGGCCAGGCTCTGCAACATGTGCATGCCAATGTCGTCTACACAACTCAAGCTGTCATTTTTTCTAGCATTACAAATCTCTGTCCTTTGTCGTATGTGACGAAGTGGAAATCTAACTCCCCAATTGAATAAGGAATTCTTTAGCCTTTGCACCTTGCCCTCGATGATATTCCCAGTTTTCTCGGGAATGAGTACCTACCTATCCCGTACGGGAATCGAATCCGTGTCTTTCACATGAAAAAGACGATGTCAAGCTTGTTGCCTTTGCAGGATGTTCTTGTAGAAGAAAACTGTAGGTGGGTGTAGAAGGGCCAAGTATTGTACAATGGTAACTAAGATGCAACCAAATTGCACACCATTGCCTGGCATTATCCATCTTTGTCGGTGACATATTTCAGTAAGTTATAAAGAAAAAAGTTACAGTACCTGGAATGCAAATTCTGGGACCTGTTATTGCATTTTGCAGAGTTGAAATCCTACACTCGCAATTGGACTTGTGATTCTGTCGTTCATCATTGACGAGTAAGTTTCAATAACATAGTTTCATTTGTATTTGTTCTTTATTGTTTACAATTTATAGTTTACAAATAAGAATGTTTAGGTATTTATTCATCACTCCTATGCTGCAGACTTTCCATAGAGGTTGGTATATCTTTCCCTCCTGCTCTTAAATTTTGCTCCAATTTTTTTTCCAAACTCTGAACCATACCTACATGCCTTTGCAAAATGTTCTTGTAGAAGGAAAATATAATGAGATGGTGCTAGCAAGAGTAGTTTTCTGTGGATTGCAAGTTGCAATGTTCAATCTCTATGCCGCTCCGCGTGCAACATTACCAACATAATGAATGTTTTTTCAAATGCATTACACCATTTACATCTGAATGAAACCATTATCATTCTAGGAGACTTTAGTGTTGACATGCTACAAAATAGTGCCATAACAAAAGAATTGGAAAACTACATGTGCAATTACTATCTCCGCTTTCTTTTGGTTAATCTAAAACATGTACAAAACACACTTATTGACCATGTATGGTCAAATGTTCCCATATCACAATACACCATCTTTATCTTATACAAAAACTGGTCTGACCATGATACAATTTGTCTTGAACTTGAATTAGGAAATATACATCAAACATATTACAAAACTATATTTCCATGTCTCAAAGCATATTTGGATACTTTGTTGCACAAAACCAAATCATTTAGCTAGGATCATCCAACTTCTTAATATTTTCTGGCTTGTAATATATTTTGGCCAGGAAAAATTCTATATAACCACAACCATGGATAAAAAAAAACAAAGGTTCATGCTTCTAACTCTATCCTTTATTCTATTCCTTTGATTCTCATTTATTGTATGTACATATTACTTGTTTTCCCTTAAATACCAACTTACATTCATGTTCATTGTATTTTGTGCGTTCCCACATTGAAACAAACAAAATAACTAGAGAAGATGAAGAAATCTTAACCACAAATGTAGAAGAGGAGATACAAAGGTGCACGCTTTTACTCTTATTTCATATTCCATTATTTTGTATTTCATTTATTGTTTGTATATTTATTTTACTACTTTGCACCTAATTTATTGTATGTAGATACTACATATATTCCTACATAATAACTTATCTTCATGTCAATTGTATTTTCTATGCTGCTACATTGAAATAAATAGAAATGTATTTATTTTTTTACATGTCTTTCTACATACCAACTTACCTTCATGTCCATTGTATTTTCTGCATTGCTACATTGAAAGAAACAGATTAGTTGGACAAGAGGATGAAATCTTATATGCCACAACAAAGGAAGCTGAAATACAATCTTTGAAAATGTATACCAATTGTGATAGTAAATCAAACACACAAAACGAGTAGGTGGATAAAATATTGGACTAGAAAACGATGATTTGGCAACAATGGGCCTTCGTTGAGACTTCCCACTTCCGAAAATTTCCCTCCCTTTTCTATTTTTCCACTTTGTATTATCCCTTTTTTTCCCCTCTTCTATACTTAACCGAATTCCCCTTTCTTTTTCACCTCTACTTTGCCTTTCTGGTTACTTTACTTAGTCATTTTTTCGAAAATGTCTAGGTGCACAGGTTGGCGGACTCACGGGTTCACATTTCTACTCATGCTTCTATATCACGAGTCCAACCGACCGCTTCCTCATTCCATACTTAGCCACTTTTTTGATTGTAGGTTCCCAAGCTGGCGGGCTCAAAATTGAGCTTCTATTGTTTCGTGTCCTGCAAACAACACCCAGAGTTCTGCGATATACAAATTGATAGTTGGAATCTCGGGATGGTGGGCTCAAGGTTGCACTTCTATTCTTCCGTGACCTGCAAATAGCTTCCAGAGTTCCCCGATATACAGATTGGCCGCCATACTCCCCCATCATGCCATGTTCCATGTTACACATTTTTGCACTCAAAATTTCCGAGACATACAATTTGACCGTCGGGTCCTCACGTTTCCTGAGTATCCCTTGACACCCTATTAAATACTCCATCCCCTTCGAGCTTGTATGTGACATCCAAAACAATTATGAACAATATATAATGCATATGCTTATTTGGTCATTCTGATGTTCATGTACGCATGCTTGCATCATAAAAAGTTAGATGAGTGACATGTGCATGAGTAGTCAATCATCGCAAACATCAACAAAACGACAAGGCCAAAGGTAAAGATTCATACATTGTGCTCTTGCAATGTTTACCAAACAAATTTCCCGATTTATTTATTCATCTATGCCATGATAAATATGTTGATGTCATCTGCAACACATGCTTTGCAGTTCACAAGAAGTATCGACGAGCGCAAGTGAAATTCCCAACATAGTGCAAGATCCGCATACTAAGAGGTATGGTTACAAAAATCTGACTTGCATACTTCATCCAAATTGTGCGTCTACTTGTACATTTATGCCCAAAAAAAGGAAAACAAAAAAATGATACAGACTGCCATTAACATTACTTTTTTTGTTCAAAAAATGTCACCAGGTCTAAACTTTTAACACCCAATATACTATCTATAGAAGGCTTGAACAACCGACGAACTAGACAAGTGTTCGTCGGGGACATAATGGTCGTGTATAGCACCTACTTAGACAAGGCAAACAAAACTAGATGCATTGTGCATGCTGACATGACAGACAACGAAGCCATGATGACAGTCACACTGACTATCCCTACACAATTTGTCCAGAAACATGTAGAAAAGATCTTTCCAGGTAATGGGATATCCACTACAAATTTTAATATATTGCCAAAAACAATATATGACCATGGTGATTGTGATCGGATTATATCGCTCAACACAACAATCAACCAACTTGCATAGAGCAACGACACTTACCCAATCAGAACCATTGGTGCAGCTGTCACACTCGCGAGAAAATTTGGCTCGCAACACATTCTACATATAAAATATGGAGAGTCAGACAATGACAAGGCAATGGTACTATTCTCCATATCCAGTTTTGTACTTTACTTTCACATGCTCATATATCTTAGTTATGTTACACAACTATTACACTGTTCCATGTTGCAACTGCAATTGTTCGACACCTATTCAAATTTATTTTCCTCAATGGAACAACAATTGCATAAAGGAAAATTTCCACACTTATGCTTTTCAAAAATATAACAAAGAAAAGAGATGTTAAAGAGAGGATCTTTTGCACAACCCAAGCAACATTTGTAACAGGATTACGAACAGACATAGTATAGGATCTCAAGAAACTAAATAACGCGACAACTATTGCGCGTATACATCTACAATTCCATCCACACTTTGCTCATAAAAATTGCCTTGAACAATTTTCTGCAGCTTTTTTGTTGTACACTTGTATACTATATTGTTCAATATATATGCTCATGTGCGTAGGTTGAGGGTGTGTTGGTTGCAGCGAATGCGTACTCGACCCCGTTCAAGCTTGTATGTTCCCAATGCAATTCTCCTGATTCTGCCTCTGCTTTCATAAATGATGGCACAATTGATTGCCTACGATGCAGTAAAAAGTGCCCTTACATATATAGACATTCCCTCGACGCTACCATACGAACCCTCAACAACACTATTGTACATTGTACAATTAGACAACCTCTATTACAAGATGTGCTTCTTGGGTTAGGAGAATTACCATACGAAGTATACCTATATAAAAAGGCAAACAATGTCTACCTGTTATGCGACTTTCACGTCCAAAACAAATTTACATTAAATGAGGACAATGCCATACTGCATATCGGTTAAACCAAAAAAAAAATTCATATCAAGTGTCGACAAGAAACGAAACAATCTCATTTGTATCTGTCCATGCTACCCAATGAGGATATGAATAGAGTTTTGCAGTGCCATGGAAAATTGAACTGGGAGCGCATAAGATTGTTCAGTCCATGAATGAGAAGCATGAGGATAGACCTCATACAAAGTATCCAACTGTGAATAAATCAGGTCCATCCTTTGAGCTGTCAAAATGGCTTGCTCCTTTGAACGGAACCATCAAGAATTTTCAATAATATTGCAAATTTGGCATTGTTCGAACTCCATTAAGTTAAATGTTGACACTTCTTTCCAAAACTAGTAATGTTAGAACATTGTCAGGTCAACGTGATCTTGGTTCATAGTACTATTAGAAGCAAATGTTCATAGTGATCTGGGTTCATAGTAATATCGTAATCAACAAATTTCTTGGTGCCCATTTGTGTATTTGGTTATAGATGGGATATAATGCCCAATCTCCTCTGATTTTTTCCTCTCTTGTGTTTGACAAACTTTTGTTCATGTGCTTTCGTACTGTAGTTCAAGCTTCTCATGGGCTCGATTTTTGAATTATGGTTGGATGATAGATTCAGGATATTGGTGGTTTTTGTATGATCTTAAATAATATACAAGACCTTCTTTGCCTTTTAATGTAAGCTCTGTGAAGCAAATGTAATATGTAGTTCATTTTAGCACTTTTACTTGATCGATGAAATTACCAATATTCTTCTTCAGAAATATTTTGAAATAAAATGATATAGGCTAGGTGAAGTCCAATGGGACTATGATATCAACCACAGAAAATTAAAATTAAAATTCATCATTGTTGTACTTACGATGAAGTTGTCAGTACAATAATTTTACTTGAACAACCCTCCATTGATTTTTCTGTAGCTTTTCGATGCTTCTCTTATGCAAACATATCCTGGAAAGTATAACCATGACTCACTTTCTCTATTCCTTGATTGAAGAGCTTGTTCACCTATCTAATGCACTTCATAGTTACTGTTAATACCATCAATGGGGCTTTGTTAAGATTGATTTCCGCTTTCAAAAATTTCCCTCCCCTTTCTTTTTCCCCTCTACTTCCCTTTCTGGTTATTTAGTCATTTTCCGGAAAATGTCTAAGTGTGCGGGTTGGCGGATTCACACGTTCATATTTCCAATGATGCTTTTATATCATGAGTCCGACCGACCGCTTCCCATTCCATACTCAACAACTTTTTCGATCACAGGTTCCCGACCAGGCGGGCTCAACATTGCACTTCCATTGTTCTGCCCCCTGCAAACAACACCAAGACTTCCCCGATATACAAATTGACAACCAAATTCCCCTTTCTTTTTCTCCTCTACTTTCCCTTTCTGGTTACTTAGTCATTTTTCTGAATATGTCTCATGATTTTATATCCCGAGTCCGACCGACCACTTCCCCATTCCATACTTGGCCACTTTTTCCATCGTCGGTTCTCGGGCAGGCTTGCTCAACATTGCGCTTCCATTATTCTACGACCTACAAATTACACTTGGAGTTCCGCGATATACAAATTGATTGTTGAAGTCTATCATCGTGTCCTGTTCTGTGTTACACATTTTGCAGTAAAAAATTTAGAGACATACAATTTGACAATCAGGCCCTCATGTCTCCTAAGTATAACTTGTGACCCTGTCTTGAAGCCCGACTGACCGCTTTCCATACTTGGCCATTTCTTGTAATCTCTTTCGCGGGTGGTCCGGTTGGCGGGTTCACGAAATGTCCAATCCTTAATTACTCTTTGCCATCCCCGCCACCTTCGCACTTCTTTCTAGATATGCAATTATTAAGCTTTAATGCTAACAACTCATCATGTAGGAACCGTTAAGATTGTCATTAATGTCCGAGAGGCTGGAGGAAATCTGTCATTAATATGAATTAAACCAAGATTTGCGGAGGGTTATATTATCCCTTCCGAGTGTTCATTTCAAGCATCATGGAATCTCTTTCGCACATCATCCAGTTGGCGACTTCACGAAATCTCCAATCCTTAATCGCTCTTCATCGTCCCCGCCACCTTCACACTTTTTTCTAAGTATGTAATTGATAAGCTTTATTGGTAATTACTCATTATGCAGGAACCGTATAAATTGTCATTAATCAGCGAAAGGCTCGAGGAGATTTCCCATTGCTACACATTAAACCAATATTTGCAGAGGGTTATATTATCCCTTCTGAGTGTTCATTTCAAACATCATCTGAAGCAAACAGACGTTCTCGTCAACTTATGGCAACAACTCGACAATAGTTTTGTCCAGATACAATAAACACCTTCGGGCATGATGACCAGAACTTTCAGTGGTCCAGGGCATATTCTTACTACTCATCTCCTTCCGCCCAGAAGCAAGTAAGGAGATGGTCCCTTGGTGCATCGAGAGATATATTTCAATCTAAAGAATTCCAAGGCAACCCCCCTGCTCAGAAACCGCCCCCTACGTTGATGGTCGACACAGAGGTTGATGCGGTTGATTTCGAGCTGGAAGAAAATGATATGATGGACGATGATACGACGATGGATGATGGAAATGTAGATGTTATTCCCACTCCTGTGCCCAAATTGAAATCCACCATAACGGGGGGCACTTCCCAGTTCGGTGATGGTGGCCCTAACAAGACCAAAGGAAGGGGTTTCAGAAAAGAAACTAATGTTGAACGTAATAGCCACTTTGCAGCTTGAGAGTTTGAGTCCCTCGACTCGAATGGTGGTCCTCACCCTCATAGATGTATCCTTTCCTTCCATTTTTAGGGTTTTGGATTAGGTTTGGATTTGTCCCTGGTGCAGGCTGTGTCCCTGAAGTCTTTGACTGTAAGGACATGGTCTCTTGGTGCGCTGAGAGATATATTTCAAGCCAAAGAATTATTCAATTACGGGACCACTTTCCTGCTCTCTAGAGATACAATTAACATCTTAGGGGGTGAGGACCAAAACTCCCAGTGGTGCAAGGCATATTCCTACTACTTATCCCCTTCCACCCAGAACAAAGTAATTTGGACCTATGGAGTTGCTCATGCAGGATGTGTCCCTGAAGTATTTGCCTGTAAGGAGGTGGTCTCTCGGTCCCCTTCCGCCCAGAACAAAGTAATTTGGACCTCTGGAATTGCTCATGAAGACTGTGTCCTTGAAGTCTTTGACTGTAAGGAGGTGGTCTCTTGGTGCACCGAGAGACCAATTTGAGGCCAAAGAAGTATTCCACTGCGAAACCACTCTCCTGTTTCTTTGTCACCTCAGGTCTTCCGCAAGATGTTGAGATTGTCGCAGCCAACATTGACCTTTAGAGGAGAATACTGCAAGGAGTTCCTAAAAAATCATTATAATCAGTTTTGTATGCATGTTCAAGAGCTTGTCGATGCCTCCTGCATGTTGTCGTACTAGATGAACAACACATAATTGTATGCATGTTTTTTTGTTTGTAACTCCTCTACCTGTATTTATGAAAAATATGTTCAATTCTTCGGTGCAAAGAACTCAGTCCAATGTCTATGGATAAATATATATTACCCACTATTTTTCTTATAGATTTACTATTAAAAAATTGCCTTGGAATCTTGGTTGGTTCTTCTTTGCTGGATTTAACACCTCTTCTCGTTTGCATAGTTCGATAGTCTCATAATTCTTAGATAT
>ML840737.1:0-16834 GCA_009831015.1 Picea engelmannii | reverse complement strand
CTGAAATCATATCACTCATGATCCCCCTAGAACCATGTCTACATCTCTGTGACCAATGCTCCCCCTGGAACCATGCCTCTCTCCTCTGCATCTGATAAATCTCTCCCTCTTTGTCATCAATGGCAAAGGTATCTTTCCATTCGAGGTTGCTCCCCCTAATTGACTCATCTAATCTCCCAACATGAGTTTTCCTCTTTATGGTGCTTCCTCGTGTACATCTAAGACATATAAGATAAGTATTCAAAAGCATTCATTTTGGAGTAGAAATAACTCGAAGTCTCTAGCGAAGATACTCAAAGGCTTCCTGTGGAAGCGGTTTTGTAAAGATGTCTGCCACTTATTCTTTTGTGCCCACATATTCAACTTTGATGTTCTTTTCTGCAACTTGTTCTTGTAGAAAGTGATACTTGATTGGAATGTGGTTCGTCTTGGAGTGCATCACCGGGTTCTTTGAGATATTGATGGCGCTTGTATTATCACAATAGATTGGAATGAACTCATCATACTTAACCTGTATATTTGTCAGAGTTTGTTTCATCCATAGAACTTGTGTACAACATGATGTTCCTGCAATATACTCTGCCTCGGCTGTAGATAAAGATACCGATGATTTTTTCTTGCTTATCCATGATACTAAACACTCACCCAAGTAGAACGCTGCTCCACTGGTGCTTCGTTGGTCATCAATGCAACCTGCCCAATCTGCATCTATGTAGTCAATAAGTGATAGATACATCTTTCTTTTTCTCTGTAGATTTTTCTTCATCTCGTTTTATTGACAATCTTGCAATCTCTGGTACTTGGCCTTTGTTCACATGTTCTTCCTGTTTTCTTATCCATACTTTCTTATATCTAATATCAGTGTTCTCTTTCATGGAATTATCGATCATGCTTCTACAATTAGTGGCTATGTGTCCATAGTTATGACATTTGTAACACTCATTGTTACGTGTGACTACATAGGCACTTCTTGCTTGAACATTTCTTTTATAATCCCTGCAATCTACAACCTTATGTCCAAAGTTAGTACAATAAAAACAATGACCATAAAATAAATTTGCATACCTGGGAGTGAATGATATTCTTTGTGGCGTAGTCCTTCTGAATTTTTTCCTTGACTGATCCTGATCATGATTGAAGCTTCTTTGTGGTTTGAACATGGATGGTCTTCTTGAAGATGTATCTTCAATAATTTTCTTAGATTCTGGTTGACCATGATCCCTTCCTTTGAGTACTTATGCATAACTCTTTCTATTTTCTTCATTATTCTTTTTTAGCAACCTAGAGTGCTTCTCTTCATTCTCTATAACTGATGTGGATGTTTCCGTATCTTCAACGTTCTTGTTGAGCTTGGCGATTTTACTTTTCAATGTGACAACTTCTTCTTCAAACTTTTCAACATCTTCTTCTTTCTTCATTATCTGAGACTTCATGACTTCTTCTGTTCTTTTCGCTTCTTCAAGATGAATTTTTAATGTGATTATTTCTTCTTCAAGTCCTTTCTCTTCTTGAACAAACGCTGCCTCAAGAAGGTTTAGATCGTTAGTTCTTTCCTTACGATGATCTGTCAATATCTTCTCTCTCATTTATGCTTCTTCCTTTCGTGTTGCTATGTTGGTTTCCAAACACTGCTTTTGATATTCAAGATTTTCTTCGATCTTTCTGGCTTCTTCTAGCTGAGTTCTTAAGTTCTCGATGACCTGTTGGGCTTCTTAAAAAATGTGAACACTTTCCTTTTGTTTCATCAATTCTTTATTAAGTGAATTGTTTTCTTCTCTTAGTTCATCTAAAGCACTAATCAATTCTTCTTCATAATTGTCTTCCTTTTCAATTAGTTTTTCTGTCTCATTTCCTTCATGGCATTCTATTTCAATATGTCCACGTTTTTCACAATTAAAGCAAAAAAACATACCTCTGGTGATTATGTACTCTTCATCTTCTGAATCTGTTTGACATGTTGAACATAATTCTTCTTGATCTGTATCTGCATCTTCTTTGGCATTTTCTGAATCTGTGATGGGTGAAGAATATATTTCATGTAACTTATCCCAAAGTTCTTTGGCCGATGAACATTTACCAATCTTTTCTCTTACCAGATTAGGTAACCCTTCCCATATGAAATCCATTGCTATTTTTTTATTCTTCCTCAATTCCTTCTTGGCTGCAGTCTTTTCCCTTTTTGAACTATCATATCCTGTAACAATTGATAGCCAAATATAATGTCCCTGTGCTTGTAAAAATACTTTTGTCCTTATGCTTCACATCTCATATTTAAAACCATTATGACCATTAAACATTGGTTCTCCATTCTCAAAATAATCCATGATCTCCTTCCAGTGGTTAAACTGTTTCCTGAAGGAACCGACTCTGATTCCAATTGTTGGATTACTGAGAGAGGGGGTGAATCAATAATAGAGCAATTTAATCCCTTTTCACCATAAAAGGCAAGTGTTATATCAATGTAGCATTATCATCCAATAGTTGCAGAGTAAATAAACAATGAACAAATGAGAAATCACACACATACACAATACACTACTATTTTATGTGGAAACTCAAAGTGGGAGAAAACCACATAATGATTTTTCTTATATGTCTTTAAGAATTACATTCATTGGAAGCACCAACTTCATTTGTTTTCCAGCTGCAATTGGAAGGAGGCTCCAATCCCCTAGTTTCTTAGGCTACAACCTGTGGGAAGCTCCAACTCCCCAATTCTTTGGCTACAACCAGAAGGAGGCTACAACCCCCTATGTTCTCCAGCCACAATCGAAAGGTGGCTACAAGCACCTGTCCTTGCCCCGTCTAACCACCCTGACGTAGAAGTAGAATGATGAAACCACTGTCACACTATCACCGTGAGATATATCACTGTACAACTGTACCAATCTGTACCACTGACCTGCAGCCAACCCGTACCAATAACCTGAACCATGCATCAACCTTTACCTCAACCTGTACCATAAATAAGTGCATCAACCATGCACCAACCTATACGAAACAACTTGTAATCAACCTGTACCATAAACAACTGTATCAACCATGCACCAACCTCTATAAATAACCCGTCACAAAAACCTATCCAAACAACCTATCACAACAACCTGTCTCATCATTCTTATCAACCAAATCATATCTACTCACTAATATCAATCACAAAGACAACTCTCAAAGATGTGCATCAACCAAGCATAACACAACAACTCATAATCATCACCAAGATTAATATGTGCTTCTTATAATATACCAAGACAAATATGCTACATCATCCATAAACCATGTGTCAATAATACTACTAACAAGTGCCTCCAACCATGTACCAAGTATGTACCAATCGTGTATCAACTACTCATCAACTATGACTCATCAATATGTACCAACATCATCAACTATACACCTCATGTATGTGCAACCTCATCAACTACTTGTCTCAACCATGTACCCAACATGTGCCTCAACCAAAAGCCCTCATCAATTTCATCATCCAAATATGATTCGTAACTATGTAATAGACCTGGTGTATATGATCACATACCTGCAAACCTTCCTTAACTTTAACAACAAGAGACTAGCATTTTCATCAAACTTTACTTTAGTCTCACATGACTAGTTTTGGATTACCGAACTTGAAATAATCATAACTATGTACCTGTAATGAATAAAGATATGAAAATAGTACACAATGTTCTTTAGTGTGTTTTATGCAATTCCTCAAAGTGTCACTACTTGAAACCTCTCAGAAAACGAGTTATAGCAAAAATGACATACCTTGTTGAATTTTGGCCTATTCTAGAGAGCGAACTTGTAGAGCGTGCCCCACACAGAATATTTGTTGTATGGATCTGAAAATTGTACAAAGAATACTACATATTGTACTGTAACAAACACATTTCATATTACTGAATTTGGATTTGTTATGAAGAAGTTTTGACGTTTTTACCCGAAACACCTGTTTTAGACTAGTTTAAGGACTAGCCACAAACCCTGTTTTCCACGGAGTGTAACTCCAAAAATACAACGACCCACAAGATGAAATTCATATCACAACTACTTGGATATGTTTCCTCAATGGCCTCCCAATTTCATGGTCTGAGTCATTCTAGAAAAAAAGTTATTGTGAAAATGGTGAGATGACCTGTAAATAACATACCTTAGAAAGCATCATCAAAAGAATTTATCCTCCCTTGAATTTCAGCCTTCTTTAATTCACCTTCCCTTTGAAATTTGGCTTAGATATCCTTTATTTACCTTAATCACTCGTAGATATTCAATATGCTCAAGTGTAATCAAAATGAGAGAGCCTTGCCTCTTATTTATACTCTCCAAGTAGCTTCCTTAGAAGCATCTTCTAGGTCACTTTGTCCACATAGTAACCTATGTCCAACTTTGTCCAATTTGTTACTTGTCCATGTATCCAATAGCCACTTGACCACTTAACCCATTTTCCTCATTTTAGGGTTAACCTTCTTATAACCACTTTTCATAATTAGAAAGTTCTACATTTACTTTATTATTTAAATAATCCTCCTTGACTTTGTCAATTCACTTTATTATTTAAATAATCCTCCTTGACTTTGTCAATTCAATTTATTATTTAAATAATCCTCCTTGAATTTGTCAGTTCACTTTATTATTTAAATAATCCTCTTTGACTTTGTCACTTCACTTTATTATTTAAATAATCTCTTCTTTGCAAGCACTTTGACTACTTTGACCTTTTGGGGCTTCTATATGATTCATGAGGGTTCCCCAACTTCACATGGCCATAACGCTCTAACCATGAGGAGTTATGTGACGTTCCACATATGACCATAAATGACATGACATGTATTGCCCATCTAGAATAGTCTTACATGCAAATATATCAAAACTCATACCATTATACATCAAACAAACCTGGGTCCATTACCCAAACCTTTGTGATACCAGAATTCACTACCAGACTTTCTTCAAGGGTTGACATCAATGACAACCAACCCAATTAATCAACAATCTCCCCCTTTGGCATTGACGGCAACACTCTGATGCAATACTAAAATCATATCACTCATGCTCCCCCTGGAACCATGCCTGCATCTCTGTGACCAATGTTTCCCCTGGAACCATGCCTTTGTCCTCTATATCTGATAAATCTCTCCCCCTTTGTCATCAATGGCAAAGGTATCTTTCCATTCGGGGATGCTCCGCCTAACTGACTCGTCTGATCTCCCAACATGAGCTTTCCTCTTTATGGTGCTTCCTCATGTACATCTAATAAATATAAGTTAAGTAATAAAAAACATTCATTTTGGAGTAGAAATAACTCAGAGTCTCTCGCGAAGATACTTAAAGGCTTCCCATGGAAGCGGTTTTGTAAAGATGTCTACCACTTGTTCTTTTGTGCCCACATATTCAACTCCGATGTTCTTTTCTGCAACCTGTTCCCGTAGAAAGTGATACTTGATTGGAATGTGGTTCATCTTGGAGTGCATCACCGGGTTCTTTGAAATACTGATGGCGCTTGTATTATCACAATAGATTGAAATGAGCTCATCATACTCAACCTGTATATCTGTCAGAGTTTGTTCCATCCATAGAACTTGTGTACAACATGATGCTGCTGCAATATACTCTGCCTCGGTTGTAGATAAAGATACTTATGATTGTTTCTTGCTTAGCCATGATACTAAACACTCACCCAAGTAGAACGCTGCTCCACTGGTGCTTCATCGGTCATCAATGCAACCTGCCCAATCTGCATCTATGTAGTCAATAAGTGATAGATCATTTCCTTTTGGATACCATAATCCAAACTCTTCTGTTCCTTTGAGATATCCGAAAATCCTCTTCATTGCTAATACATGTGATTCCTTTGGTGCTGCTTGAAATCGTGCCACCTGTCCAACTACCTTCATTACATATGGTCTGGATGATGTCACATATAGTAGGCTACCAATCATTGACCTGCATTGCCTCTAATATGTAGACTTTGAATCATCATCTTTGCTCAACTTGCAACTGGTTTGCATGGGAGTGATAACTGGTTTGCAATCTTCCATTCCGAACCTCTTTAACATTTCTTTGATATACTTGGTTTGAGAAATAAAAATTCCTTGGTTTCTTTGACATATCTGAAGACCCAAAAAGAAGGATAGTTCTCCAAGTAATGACATTTGAAATTCATTCTTCATATCCTTTGCAAATTTGTGGCTTGATGTAGAGGTTGTTGTTTATGCTTCCTTTCCATAGTTTGTAGGGAGTTTTGTCATTGTTGTTTCTGATCATTACTCTGTTTTGAATGTGAACTGTTGTATGCATTGCATGTGTCCAAAAAATATCTGTCAATTTGGAATCCATTAGCATTGTTCGAGCCATTTGTTGTGTAATTATCATCCAATATAATAATGTTCCTTTGTCTCTGAACCACTCTCTGAACCAATCTATGAATTCATGCTCTCATCCACTGTCATATATCTGTCCAAACCTGATAATTGTTCTTACGAATCCATCTCTGTCCATATTTTCCAAGACTCTACTTGCACAAATGTCCATAATGCTGATCCATTTATCACTATACTATCATGAAGTCTTGATTAATCTGTCACACTGTACTTCTGCTAACTGACTTCTCTGAATTTGTCTTCTCAAGCTTTGCAAGCTACTCAAAGGATGGTTCTTTGGTCTGTCACAACTATCGCATAGACTCCCCCTGTCTAATATTCATATTACCTAAGAGTCTCTAAGCTGGATGGCTTAGAACAATTCCTACTCTGACGTGTTTTCATCATCATCTTCATTGGTAGATTCATTATTTCTCTGAGCTCTGACTTCTTTCTTTCTGTCCGTGGATTCATCTTTCACTACAATGCCTGAAAGTACAATCTCTTGAACTTGTTCCTTATTTACTTGTCCTTCCTTTCTTTCAGTTATTTTCCAAACTTTTATGCATCTGACATCTTTCTTTTTCTCTGTAGAATTTTCTTCATCTCATTTTATTGCCAATTTTGCAATCTCTGGTACTTGGTCTTTGTTCACATGTTCTTCCTGTTTTCTTATCCATACTTTCTTATATCTGATATCAATGTTCTCTTTCATGGAAGTATCGATCATGCTTCTATAATCACTGGCTATGTGTCCATAGTTATGACATTTGTAACACTCATTGTTACGTGCGACCACATAGGCACTTATTGCTTGAACATTTCTTTTATAATCCCTGCAATCTGCAACCTTATGTCCAAAGTTAGTACAACGAAATCAATAACCATAAAACAAATTTGCATACCTGAGAGTGAATGATATTCTTTGTGGCGTAGTCCTTCTGAATTTTTTCCTTGACTGATCATGATCATGATTGAATCTTCTTTGTGGTTTGAACATGGATGATCTTCTTGAAGATGTATCTTCAATAGTTTTCTTAGATTCTGGTTGACCATGATCCCTTCCTTTGAGTACTTATGCATAACTCTTTCTATTTTCTTCATTCTTATTTTCTAGCAACCTAGAGTGCTTCTCTTCATTCTCTATAACTGATGTGGATGTTTATGTCTCTTCAACGTTCTTGTTGAGCTTGGCGATTTTACTTCTCAATGTGACAACTTCTTCTTCAAGCTTCTCAACATCTTCTTTTTTATTCATAATCTGAGACTTCATGACTTCTTTTGTTCTTTTCGCTTCTTCAAGATGAATTTTTAATGTGATTATTTCATCTTCAAGTCCTTTCTCTTCTTGAGCAAACTCTGCCTCAAGTTGGTTTAGATCGTTAGTTCTTTCCTTAAGATGATCTGTCAATATATTCTCTCTCATTTCCGCTTCTTCCTTCTGTGCTGCTATGTTGGTTTCCAAACACTGTTTTTGATATTCAATATTTTCTTCGATCTTTCTGGCTTCTTCTAGCTGAGTTCTTAAGTTCTCGATGACCTGCTGGGCTACTTAAAAAATGTGAACACTTTCGTTTTGTTTCATCAATTCTTTATTGAGTGAATCATTTTATTCTCTTAGTTCATCTAAAGCACTAATCAATTCTTCTTCATAATTGTCTTCTTTTTCAATTAGTTTTTCTGTCTCATTTCCTTCATGGCATTCTGTTTCAAGATGTCCACGTTTTTCACATTTAAAGCAAAACAACATACCTTTGGTGATTATGTACTCTTCATCTTCTGAATCTGTTTGACATGGTGAACATAATTCTTCTTGATCTGTATCTGCATCTTCTTTGGCATTTTCTGAATATGCGATGGGTGAAGAATATATGTCATGTAACTTATCCCAAAGTTCTTTGTTCGATGAACATTTACCAACCTTTTATCTTACCAGATTAGGTAACCCTTCCCATATGAAATCCATTGCTATTTTGTTATTCTTCTTCAATTCCTTCTTAACTATAGTCTTTTCCCTTTTTGAACTATCATATCCTGTAACAACTGATAGCCAAATATAATGTCCCTGTGCCTGTAAAAATACTTTCGTCCTTATGCTCCACATCTCATACTTAAAATCATTCTGACCATTAAGCATTGGTACTCCATTCTCAAAATAATCCATTATCTCCTTCCAGTGGTTAAACTGTTTCCTGAAGGAACCGACTTTGATTCCAATTGTTGGATTACTGAGAGGGGGGGTGAATAAGTAATAGAGAAATTTAATCATTTTTCACCATAAAATGCAAGTGTTATATAAATTTAGCATTATCATCCAATAGTTGCAGAGTAAATAAACAATGAACAAATGAGCAATCACACACATACACTATCCATCCTTCTACTATCCATCTAGAATAGTATTACCTGCAAATATATCAAAACTCATACCATTATAAATCAAACAAACTTGGGTCCATTACCCAAACCTTTGTGCTACCAGAATTCGCTATTGGACTTTCTTCAAGGGTTGACATCAATGACAACCAACCCAATTAATCAACAACATGAAAAACTTTGTGGATATGACTTTTATTTGGTAAATCCAACTGGTAAGCTACGTGACTTATTTTTCTATTTATTTGATACGGTCCATAAAATTTTGGAGCCAATTTATTCTTCATATGTTGTTTAAGGGATAACTGTTTGTAAGGTTGAAGTCTCACAAATAGCCATTCTCCTACTTCGAACTCTCTTTCTGTTCGGTTTTGGTCAGCTTGTTGCTTCATTCGATTCCTTGCAACTGTTAAGTTTTCTTTGAGTAACTGAAGGATTTTATGACTTTCGTCTAAATGGTATTTTACTGATGCAACTTTTATGTGGCCAGTGGCCAACTTCTTCCATGATGGAGGTTCATAACCATAAAGAGCTTGGAAGGGTGTCATTTTAGCTGATGTGTGATAAGTGGAATTATACCACCACTCAGCAAGGTGCAACCATTGGAACCATTTATTTTGTTTGTTGGAGATAAAACAACGAAGATAGGTTTCTAAACATTTATTGACAACTTTTGTTTGACCATCTATTTGAGGGTGGTAAGTTGAGCTCATATTGAGAGAGGTTCCGATCTGTTTGCAAAATTCTCTCCAAAAATTCCCTTTAAATTTAGCATCTCTATCGCTGACGATAACCTTAGGGAACCCATGTAGTTTCTAAATATTTTTACAGAATATTTCAGCCATTTGTTTTGTTGAGTTTGTTTTCCTTACTCCAATAAATTGTGCATACTTGGTTAGTTTGTCTACTACTACTAATATTTTATCTTTTCTGTCGGATATGGGTAGTCCTTCAATGAGATCCATTGAAATTTCTACCCATTTTTGGTTGGGAATGTGTGACGGGTGGAGTAACCCATGGGTTGACACATTTTCATTCTTGTTGTTTAACAAAGATCACATTCTGCTACATATTTTTGAATAACTGCACTCATCCCTTTCCAAAAAAATGATCTTCGTGCATTATAATATGCTTTGAAAAATCCGACGTGACCTACAGCTGGGCAATCATGAGATTCTTGAAGAACCTTGGCTTGAAATCTTGAGTTGGTATTTAAGTAGATTCTTCATTTATACCATAAGATGTCATTCTTCCATTCAAACTTAGGGTATTGATTTAAATTGTTAATTATAGAGCAATTCTATGGGTTTTTTGCATACTTGGTTCAGATTTCATCCAACCATTCTGGAATGGCTATTGATATTGCGAAAAACTTGTGTTTCTTCATCTTTTCGTGATAGGGAATCATCCACGATGTTGTCTTTTCCTCTTTTATGCAGAATTTTCATATCAAATGTGGTAATTTTCTCTATCCACTTTTGTTGTTCAGTTTACAATGTTTTTTGTTGTAACAAGTACTGGAGACTGTTATGATTTGTGCGTATCAAGAACTTACTTCCCAATAGATATTGGCATAATTTTGTTAATGCATGCATGATGGCAAGCATTTCCTTGTTGTAAGTTGATTGTAAATATTTTGTTTTATTTAATTTCCTTCTCTCAAAAGCTATTGGGCTCCCATCTTGCATCAATACTGCTCCAATTCCAAAACCTGACGCATCACACTCGATGATGAAAGGTTTGGAGAAGTCATGTGTTGCTAATATCGGGGTTGTGGACATAACGTTTTTTAAGTTTTCAAAACATTTTTGTGCTTCCAAATTCCATTGGAAAGAATTTTTCTTAGGGAGATTTGTTAGGGGGGTAGTTAAATGAGCATAATTCTTGACGAATCTTCAATAGTATCCTGCCAATCCCAAAAATCCTCTTAACTTGGATATGTTTTTGGGTTTAGGCCATTCTGTGATTGCCCTGATTTTCTCGGGGTCTACCTTGACCCATTTTTTGGATATGATGTGACCAAGGTACTCTACTTCCTCCTTGCCAAATGTACATTTTGGCATAGAATTGATTTTCCTCCAGAAGAGATAACACTTGTCCCAAATGCTTCATATGATCCTCCCATGTTTTACTGTAGACTAAGATATCATCGAAGAAAACTAAGACATGTTTTCGTAAGTATGGGTGAAATAATTCATTCATTGTCGCTTGGAAAGTGGCGAGGGCATTAGTTAGACCAAAAGGAATCACCTTGAATTAGTAGTGTCCTCTGTGTGTCTGGAAAACAGTCTTGGCTACATCTTCTAGTATGAGTCTAATTTGATAGTACCCAGATCTTAAATCAAGTTTTGAAAAATATCTTGCTCCATGAAGTTCATCCAACATTTCGTCAATAAATGGGATGGGAAATTTGTTTTTAATTGTTATTTTGTTTATTCCTTGGTAATCTATGCATAATCTGAAAGATCCATCTTTCTTTCGAACTAACACTACTGGAGCTGCATATGGACTTCTCCTTTTCATGATGACACCACATTTTAATAGGTCTTGGACTAATCTTTCTATCTCTGTTTTGTGGTGATGAGGGTATTATTGACGCTTAAAATCGCAACGATGAATATTGCTCGCAAATGATTGCCAAGCTCTATTATTTATTTATAATAATAATAATAAACTAGTAGGTGGGACCCCCTTGTAGACTAGTGGCGCTATGATGGATGTGTTGCACTTGTATTTTTGTTTGTTGTTATAATGATGCCAACATAGTCTTCTACAGTTGATGATTCAAGTCATGGTTCTAATCATTATGGAGACATAAGATGATTGGTTGATTGTGGTATGGCTAGATGGTTGATGGTCACTATCAAATTATGGCTGTACTATGGATAAAAGGATTATTTTTACAGGTTATGTGTTTATGCATTAAACTTCAATTGATTATTTTACATATGATTTTATGCAAAAGGATGATGTGGGAGCTTAAACAAAAAGACAAAAAGACTATGTACAAGCCTTATGGTTACATGTGATAGTGACAAAAGAAAAGTGTATAGTCCTTGCTGCTAGTCTTATGCTCTTTGATTAAAGGTTATGTGTGAGGAATATATGGTAACATTATAGCATATGGTTGTTGTTAAGAGATTTTAACATGACTAAAGGTGGCGCAATATGTAATGGATATAACAATGGGATATTTTTTTGAATTAATGGTTGATGTTATGGTGGATTGGCTGACTTGTAAAATTGAATTGAATGAGGATGGGGAATGAAGCAACGTGCATTTACTGCATGTCACTCAAACAATCCTCGATCTTGTCACCCTAACCATACTTGCATTTGGTTTTTCTCTCTGGTGGTTGTTGATATTCCATGATTTTTAGTTGTGAAAGAAGGAAACAATCTAACTCTTCTCCTCGAGCAAGCTTTTCGAGGTGTGGTTCCTTTATTTCCCATCCATGATGGTTCCTCTGTGTTATGAATAAATTTTGGCTCAGAATTGTTTGAGGTCTGTGTTTTTCTTAAGTTTCCCAATTGTGTATCAGTGTTGTGCTTATGATTTCTTCTATGAATACTCTAGACTATTGGCTTTTTGAAGAAAATGAATGGATATTCTTTGCTGTGTGTAGCCTGTGCATTGGTTTATTGGTTGAAACATGTTTGGTCAGCTTGGGTTTTTTGGTCTGGTTCTCTGTGGAAAATAATGATTATGGTTTCACAAAGCTATGAGTTTTGGTGCATGGGCTTACAACCAGTCTTGGTGTTAAGTTTTATCATTCCTTTTCGTCTCAGTGGTGGATATGTTTCGTTTGACTGGGTTGCAATGCAAACTGTTCAAGAGTGGGAATGTTTCTTGCCATGTTTTGGCCGAGCCCCGAGCTGTCATTTGTAATAGCATTGCCTTTGTTATCACTGTTGCTGGAAAACATTGGACAGTCGGGTTTTAGCATTACCCAAAATTTTAAATGGAAGATTGTATAAGTTTGGTTGGCCACGGGTTGTACTCACGCTTTCTTTCCATAGTGTTTTTAAGAGTTCGCTTCTCTCAATTATCCATTGGAGATGGTTGAATGTTATGTTCTGGTAACCCTCACCGTCAAATTTTTGGGTTAAAAGTTATGTGTCTGTGGTGATTTTAAAAGGGCATGAGCTCTCTGTGTCTTCAAAGACTATTCCTTGATTGAACCATCTGTTGTTACCTCTCCGTGATAACTTTTTTTTTAAAAAGGGCACGGGTTATCTGCGTCCCTGAAGAATTATTCATTTGATCGAGCTATTTGTTCTTGCTTCCATTTACTGTGTTAAACCCTAACACAATATTGGTCTAGTTTCAATCTTGTCAAGGTTAAAAGAGACACCTGTGTGCGCTTGGTTCGTTGAGCACGACTTGGTTCTGTTTCTCTTCGGGGACTATTTTGCTCTGTCTCTTGTTGGGAATTTCTTTTAAAAGAAGTCTGTACATGTCTAATCTAGGAGAATCTCAGGATCAGAGATGCATGTTATTGGTTGAATGCTAGTTCGAATCAAGACTTATGTTGATAAACGCATGTGTGTGATTGAATCAGGGCCTGATTATGAGTTTTAACGCCAGTGGATTGTGTCAAACAGTGTTGGAAAGTCTACAGTTGGTGGTTAATACTGGGCCTATTCTTATTTGAGTTTAAGAAATAAATATTGGATGTGGATGGCTGGAATCACTGTGCATATTTCTATTTGGTTTTGAAGGAAAAGGGGTTTAGCATTGGAATATGAAAGACTGTGGCTTGAAGGGTTATACTGTTGTTATGAAATTGGCAATGATGTTATTATGACTGTTGTATAGATATTGTATAGATGCAAGGGCTGCTATAATTAAAGTATTCTAGGCATATGAATTGTCTTTTATTTGAAGTCAACAAGCATTCTATAAATAAGGGACAATTAAATGGTTTTGGTTTTAAAAGTGAATGCTTATTGGATTGTGGGGTCTGAACAAAGTTATGGTTGTTGTTTGATTTGATTTATTTTTATGAACAATATCCATATTTTATTCCCTCTCATACTATCTCTTTTTTCACTCATTATACCCCCCTCATAATCCCAATTTCATTTTTTACACGCCTTGTTCTATAAAATAAATTAAAATCTTTGTATAATAGTGACAAAAGATATGACACAAAAATAGGTGGCAAATGATATTGTTGGTATTGATTGCACAGTTAAATTATTTGATGAATTGTTGAGTATTACTCGTGTACTTGTCCCCTGTCGTGCTACCACTTTTGCGCTCATTACAATCCCTTTAGATATCCCATGAACCCTATCCACCACCTACTCACTTGGAAATTATTAAATAATTTATTATTGATTGATTTGCATGGGTATCATGTCAATTTCCGAGCCAAACTTTGTTTCATGCAAACATAATGTCATGTATGGTCTGTTAAGGGCTAGTTACTAATGAATTGTTGCATACAGGATGAGTTTCTTCAGCAGGGGCAATCGTGGAAGAAATAATAGAGGAAGAGGTAATTGGAACAGAGGGCCTAGAAGGCCTAGATTCTCAATTCATTTTGATGTTGAAACCTAGTAGTTGAACAAGTTGTTTCAAGCTGGGTTCTTCAATTGGATTGGGCAAGGGATAGTTCAACCCTGACCAGAGAGACCTCCCTTCCAACCTCAAAATGTCCCTGGTATTCCTGTGCCTCCTCATGTGTCATTGCAACTAGAAGTTCCTGCAAATGATGGATGGCAGGAGATTGTCAACCTGACAGTCTCCCACCATTGTGGCTGGCCCAATTTATCATTACCTCCTCCACCACTTGTAAATATTAATGTTCAAATTGCCCCTGTGCATTCACCTGTTCAAGCCTCTCATGCTAGCAAACAACTTAAGACTGATGTCCCCCATGTGCAAGACAAAGGTAAAGTTGTTGCCTCACCTTCATCTCCTTCAAATGACTCTTCAAAATCAGTGTCCTCCTATATGCATTTGAAGGACGTTTGTTCCCATGTTATTAGTGAGATTAAGCCTCAAGGTTCCAATCAACCAAAGGCTACTTCTGAGAAGTTCAAAGGGGACAAAAATGATAGAAGAAAGATTGCCTCTCAAAGTGGCAAGTATGGATTTTAATTTATGTGTTTATGATTGAGTTGTTGAAGACAATGGTTTGCAAAAAGTTTTGGATAACAAGCTATTTTTTTGGATAATGTGGATATTTACATATTTTGGATGTGATTTGAATTATTTCTGATATTTAATATTCAAATTTTGGAAGTATTTATGGGTGCTACAAGGCGACATGTGTTTACATGATTATCTAATTGTGTTTATTTTTGTAAATAATAAAAGAAGGGAGTCACAATGGGTCCCTCCTATTCAGTTATTATTAAATAAAGACCCTTAACTATTATTATTATTATTATTATTTCTCCTAAACTAAAATTAATTAAGTTCAACTAACTTAACGAAAGAAAGTAGTTGACCTACTTCAACTTATTTGGAATGCATAAAAGCCAAATGATAAGGAAGAACAAGGGAGAATAGAAGGAGAAAACAATACTAAGGTTTTCTCTTTTGCTTTATGAGATAGTTCCAATTTTCATTCATTCTTGAGTTCATTCATAGCCTAATTCTCTTTTTGACAGTAGGGTCCTATTGTAGACAACAAGGTTGAAAAATAAACCAAATCATTCAGATGCTTGTTTTAAAGGTGCTGATCTATTTTTGATAGTCTGTGTATACTTGTCTGTTTATGGATTAAGTTTCATAGCTGATAAATGATATTGTGAAGATTCAAATTGGCAACAGTCCGTGGCAAGCTAATCCAGATTATAAAGTTCAGTTTTTACTTCTTGTAAGAGTCCTTTTGTATGGTTTTCATCGGGGATCTCTAAATTAGACTTTGGTCCATGCCCTCATAGGGATTTTTGTAAAGAGAAAGATACTTTTGATTTCTTGGAATGAAATAAAGCATATTTCTATTCTATCTCATTTGTGTGTATCTGTGACTTGGTTACTTTTTCTTTTGATCTCCACATTTACTTTTTGTGATCTGTATATTTTCAGAAAATTAAATTAAATTTTATGTTATTTCACAACATTCTTTTCATAAAAAAATTAGCCTAAACACTTGTAATTAATACTTGTGGATTGGGAAAATATTTTGAGGTTATAAAACATAGGGTGATATTCCCAACTATCTTGTCTTTGTGAGGCAAGATTCAAAAATTATTGAGTAAGATAATTCATATCTTTGCCTCAAAATTTATTTGGCGACCATACTGGGGAGATCTTTCATATCTCTCTGGCTGATTGTATGCATGATTATCATTGAATTTTTTTTATTTGTGCTTTCGATTCTTTGATTGTTTTCTTTCATTCATGATAGTACCTGTTACAAGACAACCCAATATTGAGCCCGATCTTCAAGACCATACTAGTATTGCTTTAACCTTATTCAATACCATCTTAGAAACCACTAACATTTGGGCTAAGCTTGAACACTCGTGAGCAGTGATTGAACAAGACATAAGTGTCCAAGAATGTTGGGAAGCCAGGCAAAGACATCCTAGGAATCAACCATAGATTTCTTTTTCCTAACGTTTTGTTCTTCTTTTCATGGCCTTAAACCCTCGCATCACTAGGAGAAGAAGAGGTTTATCACCTGAGATCAACCCTATTGTTGAAATAGGAAGAAGAAACGTTGTTTTGTCAACCCAACAAGGTACTCTAAAGAGAACTTTGTCTGATTTAGCCAGTTCGTCCTTCTCTCCCTTAGCTATCGTTAACAAGATGGCATCTGTGGGTGGCTCTGGTGGCACTGGAGGTGCTTCTTCATCTCAACCTTCAACCTCGTCAGTGATTGGTAGCTTGTATATCCATAAAGTCCCTGTCCAATCTACTACCAACCCCACTAAGGTCATAAAGAAGTATGGAATCTTTCAATTCGAAGAAGATGCTGTTAGGAACCAAATATTAATATAGCATAGAAAATCCTCAGAAAAAGTACTCAACGCCTTGAAAAAGAGATAATTTCAGATAATAAGCCTCTTCGAGGGGGCAACCTCCTTTTACCCCACTTAAATGTTCAAGTATAAGATGATTCAAAATGAAAATGTCT
>ML840736.1:5855-24368 GCA_009831015.1 Picea engelmannii | reverse complement strand
CCCATGCGTTGCATGTGGGCCTTGTGTGCCCGGAATGTCTACCATAGCCAGTCTATCCGCTACCTGAGCCAAAGACTGAGACATGGTCCGCTGGCTAGCTAGCATGTCACTGATAATCTGCATGAAGGCTACGTCTGGATCCATGGGGGCCTTACCACTTCCCTCTGGTCGTTCATACTTGTCACCAAGCCTCTTCTCTGCTTCGTGCTCAGCCTCGCTCTCTGCTCGTCGCTCTGCTTCTCTAAGTGCCTCTTCCTCTGAACTGGGAGGGAAGGGAGGGAAGGGAGGAAATTTAGGCCTGTCCCTTCTTCCACTGCGCCTGCTATACGTGACATATTTGTCACCTTCGTGCTCACGACCATCTGGTTCTTCTGCTAGATTCATGATCTTTAGTCACAAGCTGGCAGGACTAAAGCTCTGATACCACTGAAATATCCCTGATCCGGCTGATCAAGTTATTCGCTACTGTTCTAATGCTCTGGCGTGCAGATCCGATACACTGGGGGTTTCTGGATGCGTTTTAGCCGTGTGTTTGAGATGTTCTTCGGTTATTGTGGTTGCATGTTGGTTATTGCAGGTGCATGTGGGTTATTACATGTGCATGTTGCATATTTAATGTTTAACAAGCATATAAGAGTGCATGCAAGAGTATAGAATGTCAACTGCTCAATATCATGAATAATAACGGTTCAAGCATGGAAATACAATAGCCTACTGGAAAAATAGAATCTAGACGTCAGTCAAATCTCCTGGATCTGTACTGGAATACAATCAAATAACAAAAATACCCGTGACCATAAGAAGATAGCAGATCTGATGCATGCACGGATAGATCGACAAAAATGTGCGATTCCGGCGAAATACGGTAACAACTACCAGCTGGAAAAATCGACCTGAAGACCCCACCATCAGAATGTGCTCGAAACTGCTCCAATAGATGCACCCTGGTCTCTATACTGGGAGGGATGTCTGTCGGAACTCAGATCGGACCTCTACGGCACTGGATCTGGACCCCTGGGGGGTTTGCACCCCTCCTGGGACACTGAATGCACCCCAAAAGATTCCACCGTCGGAATCTACTGCTATATGGCTCGAAACGATCGTCTTATCAAATGATGAAATGGGTCGGAAGGGTTTGTCCGGATCTGCCCTGGAACATCTGCATGCAATGCCAAATCTCTGTCTGGAATGACTATGCCCTGAATAGCTGGATGAAGCGATCTGCAAGATTCCACCGTCGGAATCTGATGATAGATGGCTCAATGGAAGTGCCCTGGTTCGATCTCTACTGGGTCGAAACGAATCTGCAATCGGGACACAGGTCTATTGCAAATCTCTGAATCCTCAAAATAGCTTGCGCCCTCCTTGACTGAGTTGCGCCCTCCACAATGAATACTCCTGAAATGAACGGTGAAACACCTGGATGGTATCTCCGATGGGCTAGGGTGTGTCTCTCAACACCGAAACCAATCAATGGTTGTGGTTTCCTCCAGAAATCCACAAAACAGTAAGGTCATCTCTCCTCCTCCTCTCGGAACTCTCAACATCAAATCATAACAATCCATAATGAGGAATTAGACCAAATTCCTCCCTTTCTATCTTTCCCGATCTAATTCTTTGTTGACCTCACTTAACCTAGGCGCCTTTCCTCCTTAAGTGATTTATTTGTCAATTAAGTCCCCCCTTAACACCTTTTCATTCTAATTCTCCATTGACTTAGGCTTAAGTGACTTTTCCTAAGTATTTTGGCTTAATTCATCGTTTAGCCATTAATTCCTCCTTATTTCTCCATCTTGTTCCCTGTTTGTGCCTGACTATAGTCTACGGGAACATATAGACTACTAAGTCACTCCCTGCTGGCCTACTCTTGGGGACGGGACATCACAAGTTACCGTGCAAGCTTCCACAGTTCTGGCTCATCCATTGACCCCGCAATACTCATATTTTATTTGGTATTATCTAGTCGAGTGATTCATTTTATTCAACCGCATTCGACATTTGTGCTCCTCGGAGATATCATAATATAAACTTTGCAGTCTTTGTCGCATTTGTTATTTATATGATCATTTATATGTTGTAAACCATTGATCCTATACACACATTAGCAGCATTTCCTAGACTAGCCAAGTCAGGAACATTACATCATCACAGTCAAAGGTGTTATAATCGGAAAGTGACATTGAGCTAAAAGTGGCTAAAAGCGCTTTTAAGCCAACTTGACCTAAAAATAGAACAAATGAGCTAAAACTAGAAGTCAACAGTGAATTAGGGTTTCAGGCAGCTATAAGAGAAGGTACAGCGACCTAATTCATCATTATGCAGATTTTGACTTGTCATTGAGGAGAAAGGTGCATCTTAGGAGAGGTAGCTCAGTGGATTCCAGGAGGAATACACCAATGGCTGATTTCAGTGTTGAGACACACCCTAGTCACTGGGGAGATCACACAGGTCTTCCATCCGTTTTCAGCAGCATTTCTACAGGATTCAGCAACAGGGGCGCCTTTGTTCAAGGAGAGGGCGCAACTTTTGAGGAGGTTTAGTGGATCGACTTGTTCCATTCAGGGAGAGTTCAGAGATTCCCCTCCGACCCAATTGAGAGGCGGGACATACGCATATTTTGCCTGGTTTCTCGTCAGATTCTGACGGTGGAATCATCAGGGGCGCATTTTCCGGACATTAGGAGTGCGGCACTTGGGAAGGACACATTCGAGATTCTCGAGCGATCATCAAATCAGATCTAGGGAAACCCTTCTGACCCAGTTCACAGTCGGCCAGGGCGATCAGTTTAAGACACTTACCAGTCGATTCCGACGATGGAATCACTAGGGCCCAGTTTTCCAGTTGTAGAGGGGCGCATTTCCCCCAGGGGAATCCATCCAGGGTCCAGACACACCAATAGAGGTCCACACAGTCACTAGGACTGAGAGGTAGAGCAATGCGCACTATTTGGCACAATTTCTAGGCAATTCCGAGAGCTTTAGCCACCAGAGAGAACTTTCCAGACTTACAGCAGTTGCCGTATGAGTTGTCGTAGCCTGCAGCAGATCTTCATCTCATCCATTGCATTCCACAACATCCTTCTAGTATCGGGTATTATTGTTTTAGTTTCTATTGTATTTCGGCTAAGATCCTTTTGTCATTTGATCTAGCCGAGTGATTTAATTTACTCAGGTGCATTCAGCATTGTACTCACAGAGATATCACAATATAAGATTTGCAGTCTCGTCTCATTTACTATCTATATGATCATTTATATGTTGTAACAATGAATTATCTACAGTAGACATATCAGATTAGCAGTATTTCCTAGACTAGCCTAGTCATGAACATTACATTGGTATCGGAGCTTTAGTCCATCCAGCCTGTGACTAAAGACGATGAGTGCAGTAGAGGACACAGAGGGTCGTGAGAACGTAGGTGACGAATATGTCACTTACAATAGATGCAAGGAAAGAAGACCTAGACCTGATTTTCCCCCTTTCCCTCCCAGCTCAGAGGAAGGGCAGAGTGTGAGGCTGAGCATGAAGCAGAGAGGATGTTAGGGACAAATATGAGAGACCAGAGGGCAGTGGTAAGGTCCCCATGGAACCAGAGGCAACCTTTATGTAGGTACTCAATAATCTGTCAATCAGTCAGCAGGCCATGACTTAGTCTTTGGCATAGATGGCTGATAGATTGGCTATAGTGGGCACCCTAGGCACACAAGCCCCACATGAAGCACAAGGGGAACTCAAGGACAGGCAGTAGACCCCAGACACCTACTCACACATATACCTCTTCAAGTAGGATTCCCAGGCCATTGTTCCCCAGTTCCTAGAGGGCACTCCCAGAAACAACACAACAGTCGATAGCACAGAGCCCCCCCACTCAGGTGGAGGACATTGCAAAGTACAGGAGGGAGTATGCAGCATTGGGCCGTGACTTCCATCAGGACATGACCTTGGTCGAGTATTGTGGAATCAGACTCGGGAACCGCCCCAGAGAGCCTCAAAGAGGAGGACAACAGCAGCAAGGACATAACATTGATTTCATCTGGAAAGTTGATAAAATCACTATACCTTCTTTTGACGGATCGTCCTGTTATCCCCCAGTTTAGGGAAAACTAAGGAGATTATGTCTCGAGGCCCACAGGTCCTAGACATGGAGTAGCGAGAGCCAGATCGACTTGAGCATGGCCCTGGAGGGCCCATCTTTTCATTCTTCAACACCTCCACTTTGTCAGCAGCAACAACATCCGTCACCTCGACCTGGTCCTATAGCAGAAATGGATCTTGCTCCATGAGGTAATGAGTCTGAGTATCATGGTATGTGTCACTCTTATCCTCAAAACCTTTGAATATGTGCATTCAATTCTTTTTGTTTCTAACAGGTGCTTGGATCTTATACCTATCCACTTGACCATATCTGGGGGAAATGACAGGATGCCCTAGTAAGCTGGTGCCCATAGGTTTTGAGTTGCCACTGGGGGGATTCATGAGAAGCCATCGTCCGCTCCCACCATACTTACCACTTTCCATCCTTTTCCCGCTCATCCATCCCATTACACTAGTCCGAGAATTGGGTTGGCCAAATATTTAAGGGTTGTACCTTACCTTGTGGGAAGAAGGGGCTAAAGGCCCAGAGGCTAAAAGTAGCTGGCAAAAGATAGAAGCCAAAGAATGAAACCTTGAGATGCTTTGCCCAGGGATCCCTGAGAAAGAAGTAAAAAGCTTCTCAGTAAGAAACAGAGGGACCCATAAAAATAATAAAACAAGACCAAGTTGGAGGATAGGGGTCTCATCACGAGCCAACCTATTAGGTCATGTAGCAGTATGACACTACCAGCAGCTGGTCACCACGCCAGGGTAGTGGCTCTTGGTGACATAGCCAAGAGAAAGGGGGTCTCATCACGAGCCAACCTTCTCATCTCCGTGAAATGCTTGTGGGTAACATTGCAACCACCGATCACCACGCCAGGGCAGTGTCCCCTAACTAGCTTCTTGAAGAAAAAACAATAAAATAAAGACAAAAGGCATGAATGGGCTTGGAAACATTTGCATCCATGACAGATGCAGCTCACCCTCTATAGACGCACCCACAGGTAAGCCATACATTTCCCTGCTATCACTGCACCCCTTTCCCAGACATCCCTTAGCCACTTCATCCACTCACATGGCTTAGATTTGATCTCTCCCGGAAACATCCCACATCCAGTGAGCATTAGCCCAATAGGACGTCCTAGCGTTTCCTCCAAACTTTGCTTGTAGATTAGTATAATGTCTTTGAGCATTTGTCCAGGTAAAAGGGGTTTTATGCACATGTTTAATAAACTTGATGATTAGATGTGATTGACATTGCTATGATCCCTGTGACTTGTGAGCCCATGGAGAGCGTATTTGTTGATGTTTCAGGATCATACCCGATGGACAGGTACACATGGGGAGATGATTAGTTCGGACCTCCATGGGGCTGAAAGCCCACCAGATGGATGTTGAGACCCCAGCAGGGGGCAGAGACAGATCAGAGGGTTTGCACCGAAGAAGAAGAGGACATTCCACCAGAGGTAGCTTGGCAGACCCGTACCCAAGGGGGTTGTGCCCTTTCCACCAGGATGTAGGGCTTGCAAGGCCCATGACGTCACCCATGACACCTGTTGTCGTCCTAATACACACTTCGGTTATCGTGGAAGAAACCTTCAATCCACTTGGTGTGTCCTAGGGGGCAAGTCTCGAGTCAAGGTGTTGTCACCTGATCCTCAACTCCTCCGTCTAGGCCAACTCCTAACGAAGCCAAGGGGGGGTAGTCCCTAGAAAAATAAAACTAAGGCTTTTCTAAACTAGGAAAGAAAAATACTTTAATCTAGAAGTTTATTGCTGAAAATAAAATTCGATCATTCACCACTTAGCATTTATCATCATAAAGAACACTTTGCTCATGAAACATTCATACATCAAAAGGATACAACATCTACAATAATCAAGAGCATAAAAGGATATTAGATAACATGCATAAATGTAACTACTCACATAAGGTGAATGTACTTTTTAACCAGTGTCTTAAAGGGAGTCTTGGGCAGTGTAGATCGAAGATTTTATTAAGGTAAATTTTGTAATTAGTTAATGAAAAGTGTTTGGCCCCTTAGGAAGTTTGTTCTTTACTTGGACTTGCTGAGAATTTACCGAAACCCAATGGTTTCACCAGTAAATTCACCAAAAGCGTTGGATGTCCAACACGGCGAACCGTCTTACTTCGCAGGTCACTTTCAGGCCTTTTCCTCCCAATGAACTCACAATCTTAAAGGATTGCCCTATTAAACTAGCAAGGTTCAATTACTTGACAAAACTTGAAAAAATAGATCACACACCCTACTTTGTAATTGAGGCACTTGCACAAAAACTTGAAAGAAAAGAATTTGCAACAATTAAATGATGTACCCTGCTTTGTAGTTGAGAGAGATAAACAAGATACTGCTTGAAAATTAAATACTGTTGCAAAACTGATTGAAGAAAGAAAATACTTGAAAACCAGCTAACTAAGTATGCATGAAAATTTGAGAATTAATTAACATGCATAAAAAATTAGAGTGTTGTAGTGTGTTTGATATGTTTGACTTGTGTATTTGATTGTTAGATTTATGCATGCACAACTCAAAAAAGGACAAAGCAAAACCCACAACACAAATCCCCCTAAGGGGATGAAAAACTGGGCACAAAGGGATCGCTTTTATTTGCACTATTACAATGGAGAACAAGAGTTCTCTTTGAGATTTTTAGCTCTCTTAGAAGAAGAGGGATCCTTATTACTGGATCGTTAAGAAGAATACAAGAAGAAAAGAGAAAAGAAGGAAACTTCATTTTGACGAAGTCACAACCCCCCAAGGTCCCCGAGAGCCTTGATTTTGCCCAAAACTGGCAGAATATCCTCTTGAACCTATTGTTGTTGCAACAAAACAGCAAAGAAATGAAGTTAGAAATGATGGAAAAAAAGTTTTAAACAAAGAAAAAATTTACGAAATTTTTCTGAAAATTTTCCAAGGCAAAAAGTGTATTTTTTGGGGCTTTTTGAGGCTTTAAACAAACCTAACTTAGGCTCTTTTTAGTAACTTTTGTTTGTTGTTTTAGGACAGCAAACAGTAAACCTCTAAACAGATTGATAAAGAAATTAAAACTAAGCAAAGAACTTTGATTAGATTTCTAGGTGAAAAGACCAAAGAAACTGCTTCAAACTTGCCTAGATCTATCTTTAAAATTGACAAATTTCAGCCTAGATCTAGCAAACCATGCATGCAAACTTTAGATATTTAATAATGAAATATAGATTTGTTCTAACTTGCATGCAATCAAAGAAAGAAAGAGGAAAGAAATTTTATCAGTTTTCTGGAGCTTCCATCTGAGCCTGGAACTTTGGGCTATGGGGTTCTCTTGATATGAAAAGAGGGAGCTTGATCTCAAATCCTTGGACGATGAAAATGGAAGCCACCACCTGTCAATCCTCCACCTTGAGGAACCTATAACTACACACTTCAATCCTGCACAAAACTGTTAAAGGCCTTCCCTACACATAGCTCACAAAGCATGTTAAATTCAACCAAAAATAAAGCATGCATTGAAGAATCTATGAAGTAAAGAAGAAGTAAGATAAATCAACCTAGATTACTCTTACCCTATCATATGATAGCATACCTACAAGGCTTTAACAATTAAGCATAAAATTAAAATGTAAATCAATACATGTTACCTCATAAAAATATTTGCATTTAGGTCAAGACAACCACACATTTGAGTCCACACCAAGATAGCTCCAAAGACTTTTATTCCAAAATGATATTAACAGTATTACAATAGCTTCTTTGCCCAAGACTGAACTAACTAATGGAGAGGTCAACCCTTTCTTATATAGGAAGTGGGGTGACAATTCCCAAGTAGAGGCGCGCTAGGGTTAAGTTTAGGGTTTAGGGAATGCGTGGGGATATGAGGGAGTTACGTGGGAGTGAAGAGTAGATGTGTGGGAGCGAATAGGGAGTGGAGTGGTGAGGTGTTAAGTAAAGGGGAGAGGGAGTGGAGTGAAAGGGAGTGCAGGAAAGTGAAGGGAAGTGTGAGTGGGAGAAAGGGGGAGTGATGGGTTAGTTAAGGGATGCGTGGGCCCCTTAAGAGATGCGCTAGGGTTTGGGAATGCGCCACTTAGGAGAGGGAGTCGAGTTCCCTCATTGGGATCTCCTCCCAACTCCATGTCACTTCAATCAAGTCGAATTCTCCCTAGCTAACTCGCCTTTAGGCCTCAGTCAACTGGGGACATGAAAAAAACATGTCTCAATCATGTTCCTCAGTTCTCCTAAAATTTAGAAGATTAATTAAATTACCCATTTTCCATAAATTTCAAGTAAAATTGTTTTTTAGTGATAATAATCACCTTTTAGTCTCGAAAGATGGGAAATAGGGATTTACATGATACTCTGGACTAGAAAACGACTGTAAATATGGCATCTGACAATGTTTGATGCCATATTTTTTACATTTATTGACTCAAAATTAATAAATTCCATTTTTGCGGGAATTTAATTAATTCACTAAAAGCTTAAAAAAAAACCTATCAAACCTAGCCGCAATTTCCAAATGACTCAGACACTATGTCCTAGTATGATTTTATATACATTTAGACACTAGACATTGGATTTTCCATGCCAAAACCTGCTTGCCAGCACACACTCCGGCTTTGGAGATAAGTCTTCTCAATGAAAAAACTTAGAAATTATTTAATTGCTCACTAAGGTAAGCAGAAAAAATAATTAACAAGTAGAAAAAAACACTCCAAAGTATGTGCTCGCTCCTGGTCTTGGGTGGTCAATAGTCTTTTACAATCTCTCATACTTAGGACATTTATTACAATGGTGGAAATGTGGAAAAAAGGGGGTCTTTTACAAGACCGATTGAACTCTAAAATGTGCAAATATAAGCACTGATTGCTCATTCTCTGGCGGCTCTTCAGGAAATCCAGCTTGTGCAAACTGGTGGATAACAACACCCATGACGTCATCTAGTGCTTGTGGAGGTTTTGGGAGGCAGTTATGTGCCAAGTGGCACATGTAGCAGGTTCCTGAGGCCCAAGAAGGCCTAACGTTTTGCTCCAGGAAACCAACGTTGCCCTAAAAGGGCCTAACATCACCCTAAAAGGGCATGATGTCATCATTTATGCATGATTTAGGGTTTTATTTATAACATTTAATGTAAAACAGTATTTTGATGTAAATTTGGCCATGTCGACCTTTTCTGACCTAAAATAAAATTAAAGGTCATTGGTATGATATAACTAGAGAGCTAAAACTCTCATTTTCTCATCATCTTTCACTCTCACTTGTGTGAGGTCTGAAATTTGCGCCATTCTTAGGGTTTATTGGCTGAAATTCTAGTGCGCACTTGTTGAAGGAAGGTTTTTTATGGTGTAATTGGCATTTTTCTTGGTGGAAAGTCTACAACTAGAGTTTTGCATTGATGATACATGGTGAATGTGAGTAAATTTATGTAATTCTTCTCTTACTTGAATGGTTATGGTGTTTTACTTTACATTTTGTTAATGAAATTGCTAGTTCAAACCCTAGGGATCAAGCACATGTTGTTGTCCTTGTTCCAATTGCTATCTACCTACTAGATTGTGCTAAGGAGTCGTTTTCTTTGTTGAAGCCATTGCTAGGGCCTTGCTATTGCAACACCCTAGTACTTGTTCTTCATACTAGCCGTTTTTACTTTGATCATTGAGTTAAGGAAAGAGGAATACCTACTAAGGCCTAGGGTTACCTACACCTTAGTAGCCATTTTCCCCTAGGGTTTGGTGGTTGAAGCCTTGGCTTTCCAACACTTCATCCATCAAATCTCTCTTGTCTTTGGCTCTATTACTATCATCTTGCTCCTTCAATTCTTGCAGCCACTTATTGACTCCATTTTCCCTATGAAGACATTGGTCTAAGATCTCTCTTTCTTGAGTGTTTTGATCACAACTTTCAAACATCCAAATCTTTGAACAACTACTAACACCTTCTAACCCTAGTTTAGATTGACCTACTAACTTTATTGCTGATATTATTCATTTGAGTTATAGTCATACTTTGCAGCATTTAAAGCTTCTTTAAAGCAATTGAAAAGATTGACTAATGCATAGCCTTATTTGTTTCTGATGAATGTTGGTGTTATGATATTGATGATTAATCACTCTTGCTCATCCTGAAGCTTTTATAAAGCATTAATTGTGAAGTATTGTATTGTGATTATTGCTACTATACACCTTTGTTTACTTCATCAATATATTAGTCAATTGTTTTTATTGAGAAAGTCTTCGATTATATGAAGTACTAACCAGCAAGTAATATTGCAAATATAGTTTCATGTTGCTTTGTTCTGGGCAGGTACACTTCTAGTTTTATTATCTCTTATTGGTTGTTTAGCTGGACTTTCTGATCGGTGGTGACTTGTGAGAGGGAAACTTTTACTTGGCCTTTATCCTTTGCCTTCTCAAAACCCCAGGTCACCGGGGAAGTCTCCCTTGGGCCTACCACCCTAAATAGAAAGAGACATCCTATTGAGGTGACAGTGATAGGATAGTCTCCCATTACGTCAATTTGTCTTCATTTTACCTTTCCTTCATTCAAAGTACAAATTGCGCAATAACACGTCCAAATGCACAGCTAGAGCTTGGGTACAAAAGCTAGACACGTACTACAAGCTCAACCAGATGATCAAGACAGAAGCCATCGACTTTGCTACCCCACACTTGGAGGGTGAGGCACACGAGTGGTGGCATCATGGACTGGTGACGTTGGGACACAGTGACATCACCTCCTACAGGGAGTTCACAGAGAGACTCATGGACAGGTTTGACAGGAGGGATCTAGAGATCCATTTCAGGGATCTAGCCCAATTGAGACAAACTGGCACAATAGAGGCATTCATCACAGAGTTTCAGCAGGTGATAGTGGCAGTGGCAGATATATCTGAGCCCAGGCTGATCATGTTATTCATAGAGGGGCTCACAGAACCCTTGAGAGGATGGGTGAAGGCATACAGGCCTCACACTTTGCAGGATGTCATCTTACGCACTCGAGATTTGGTAGACTCAGCGTCAAAGACAAAACCCTTTTCCAAACCCTTCGTACCACAGAGGGACCGAGACAGGAAGCCATTCCAGAGAGAATGGGAGGGAAAGGAGAAGTTGGATGATGAGATGAGGCGAGAGCTTACGAGGAAGAAGCTTTGCTTCACCTGCAAAGACCCTTGGGTCCTGTTGTCGTCCTTATACACACTTTCAAACGTGAGCTAAGTCCTGCTCACTTAGTGTGTCCTTGGAGGCACAATGCCTAGGTTCAAAGTCCACGCTGTCACTTTGACTTGAACCTCTTCCGTCTAGGCTAACTCCTAGGAAAGCCAAGGGGGGTAGACCCTAGTTACTAAATGAGATTAAGAGTTTTAATGTTCTAGGAGTTGGTTTTAATTGGTTAAAAGGTCAAGGGAAATCTAGCCTAAGATGTCAATCAGCAAATGCAAGATGCAACTATCTAAGTATGAGAGTCAGACCTTTTCCTAGGGCAACTAAGACTAGTGCCTAAGATTGGGCAATGGGGTTAACTAAGTTAAGGGGATGTTCGTTACAAGATAAGTTACAAAGTACTACAATAAGATAGATACAACTAGACACAAAGAATATACCAGATACACAGATTAAGACTAGATATAAGATATACAATATACTAACAAATTTACTTGCATGTGCAGGAATTAAAGATACTCAAGATGAAGCAATCATCAACACATGAAGCCAAGCATGCTCACAACAGAGAGAGTTCCGTTGGACTTCTTTTCAATGGCCAAGAGATGCAAATCACTCAAGACCCAATCAAGAGAATGCCTCCAAGTGGATGCGCACTTCTTGAAGGATCGCACCACGAGATAAAGGAACAAAATAGATGAAAGCTTGCATATGTAAAGTAAGTTCCAGATGACAAAGATATAACCACTTAAATGTTTATTCTACAACAGATAAATGATAACTTGCGTATGAATGTAAATTGAAAGACAGTGAGATCAGTGAACTTGCAAGTGTGTAACTGTATTGCTTGGTGTTGTAGACTGAAAATTGAATTAAGTGGTTAAGTGTGGGATTAATTTTAGCCCTATCTAGGTGTCAACCCAAAACTCTCCTCCCCCTATTACCAAGTGGTTGTTGGATGCTCAAGAAGTGAGGCGACGAGGCCTACCATAGCTTCACAGGTCAACCCTAAGGCCGAGTATTCCGGAAAATTTCCGTGGCGTTCCTCAAAACCCCAGTTTTTAAGTGGCGAAGATGGTGAGTTAAGGTGTCCTATTAAGTCTAATTAATAAATTTTAGATCTATGAGCTAAATAATGCGAAGTGTGATTGAGTGCTTGTAGCTTGCTCAACAAGAAATTGCCAAAATACTGAAAAATTGAAAGATAAGAAGGTTGATGCCTTTAGACAATGGATTGCAAGTCAAATTTTAGTTTCCGAAAAAAGCCTTGGGGACCCAAACCAGAATTAACGAGAGTTCTTAGTTATTATATTGCAAATGTGAAGTGTGAGAACTGAAAGTAACTTGCGGAATTGTAAAAAGTTGATTAATTGAGCCTTTATGAAACCAATGTTAGCATGCGCATGTGTAATATAGAGGTTAGATAAACTGAAACTTGCATGCCACGAAAAATAACGATCTAATCTAAGCCACCATGGGCTCTAAGCTAGCATGTGTTATGAGATCTACTCTAGATTATTTTAAGTTAAGCATGCATGTAGAAATCACGACTAATCTAGCTAAGCTTGCAAAGTAAAGACTGAAAGGAAAGCAAGTCGCTTGGGTACAACTCCTTCGGGCTTGCGTTTACAATATTTTAGAGTAGATCGGGAAGAAGAAAACGTTACCCAGTGAGAGGAGTTGTTTGGAGAGTGTGTTGTGCATGTGATTTGGGCAGCATGCCCTCTTGTCCTGGTAAGAACCTGCAAAAATCAGCAAGCTATTGCTTGCTGATTTGAGCTGCAACACACTCAGAAAATGTTATGAAATCTTTGTTTTTAGACAAAGATTTTGTGCATACGAGAACCAGAAAATTAAATGATTTTAGGTGACCTGTCTAAGCATGTTAGCTACCAAAATGAAGAATGAGAGAAGGTGAACGATATCAGAAATAATTTGGAGTGTAAGTGAGAAGTAAGGGTAAATCCGTGCTTGGACTTATCTCAATATCCTCTCCTTGAAGTGTCCTGCAAAGCTTAAAAAAAATGTGAGACGAAGATAGATAATGATAGCATATATTAATAATCAAAACTACTTTTAATCATTAGTACATGCAAATCAAATAAGCTAGCAATTATACAATCACTAAACTTAGTTAAGTAAACTACTTTACCCAACAATCTACCTATAATCACACAAATATTTAAAACAAAACGATTTCACCTCATATGTATATAACGAGCCCAGACTACTCTTGAGATCTGTGTATCCTCCAAAGCATTTCCTTTATTATCCAAATGGAAGATGTTGTAGCAACTAATTGCTACAAGTTCTTCAATAGCCACACCAATGAAGAGAAGTGACAATAATGATGAGAGAGGAAGAGAATGAGATAGTGAAAAAATGGTAGAATAACAGTACAATAATGGAAGGTCAAGAATGAGGGAGTGAGAGGTCTCTTAAATAGCTTGAGAAGCTAAGGAGACCCCTCTTGGATCTTCAACACTTGTCAAAGATCCAAGGGACAAGACAACTCAAAGAAGAAATCCACCGATGAGATGCATGGCTTTTAGGGTGAGGGGTAATGGAAAAAGATGAAGAGGATGGGTGAGAAAGCAAGGAAGGAGGGTCGAATTGGGTAAGAAGAGACCCACGCATGCCTTGAGGGAGAAGTTGCATGCCTTTACAAGAGATGTTTCCAATTATCCAAGAGGAAGCATGAGTTGGAAAGGGGCAATGTGTGAGTTCAAGAGGGCGTGTGCCAAGAGTGTGGGGGAGTAAGGGTTGAGTGTGTTGAACACACTCCTCAAAGGCACGTGAATGGAAGAGCAGAAGGCCCACTTAAAGTTTTAAGGCAAGCTTCCGATTTAAAATGGATGTTTCCATTTTCACGTAGAGGGGAAGCGTGAGTTATGAGGAAATGCGTGAGGGTGGTGAAAGTGTGAGGTGGGATGAGTATGGCACACACCTTAATGGCATATGAGAGGTGGAAAGGAAAGACCCACGCTTTAATCAAAGCAAAATCTAAATTAAATCATGAAGTTTCCATTTTCACGTAGAGGGTGACGTGAGATTAGTTTGAGCTAAAGCGTGAGGAGTGGGAGGTGACTTGGAGGGAGTGTGGAGTCCACACTCCCTAAAGGTAGGCGAGTGGGTAAGGAGATAGCCCCACGTTCTAATTAAAACATGGGTTTACAATTATTATGTGGGAGGTGGTACGTATTCCTCAAGTGGGAATTAAATTAAAAGGTGGGTAATAAATTAAAATTTAATTTGAATTAAAAGGGGGGTTAAAAGGGTAGGAAATATATAGTGGGGTCCCTCTCATCACTATTTGCCACTTATTTCGCCTGATTTGACTCATTATTACAAAATTGACATTTCCCCATGTCCTAGGTTTGGCAATTAAAATTGTCGTTTTCCCGAAAACTCCTAAGTGGACAAATAACCTAGCAAAACTTGTCCGACTGAGTTGAAACTTGGTCCACGGGTGCAAGGGGTCTCATTAGCTTTCTTTTGAGTACAAATACCTCTATTGCAAATCTCGGGACCTAAGTTTTACATTAATTACCCAGAATTAATTAATTAATTAATTCGGAACCTTAAAAAAAACCTAGCTATACTTGACGGAATTCCGTGAAATTTCGCGTGTTGTCTTACATGGTCATTTACAAAATTCCTAAACACTAGCTACCTAGGAATGACTTCACTAGAACGCCTTTCACCACTTTGGAGGATTTATTGGGTGGGAGTGAAAAACTCAAGGGAGATTAACCCAGCTGGTTAGGCCACATTAACCTCCTGAGAATAAAAAACACTCAGCGAAAGGAACTCTCCTAATGAAGAAACCCTAAGGCAACTGACCTAACATGATCCATGTAGACCTATTACATTATAAACCCGCGCAAGGGTGCGGTAATCCCGCTTACAAAAATTTGTGCTGGAGCAAAAAAAATGCCATGTAGAACCAAAAAGTCTTCGACATGTTTGCATCTGTTGATGCATATCTTCATGATACATGGAGTTGACCCCCTAGTTGAAGAGGCAGTCAACAGGTCCCATGCCACATGTGCATGGGCAAGGGAGAGATTCATTATATAGAGGTGGCAGCAGACAATGTGGATAGTGACAAGGAGGAGCATGACAATGGATCCACTAGCTCATAGGAGGAGCTAGCACAGGAAGAGGAGCAGCCTCCACGTAGACCACCGATACCGGCAGGGACTCACCCACTGGTAGTGCCACAGCCTCATGAGCAGGCTAACATACGGAAACCAACAAAGGAAGGAGTCATAGCGACCCTTTCTGGTGTTCCCAGGTATGATACCCTTCGGATCAGAGGGACTATTCAGGGACAACGAGCAATCGCCCTGATAGATGGTGGGGCAACCCACATCTTCATTGATGCCTCATTAGTATCGAGGTGACCACTTCGGACAGAAGAGTTTGAGCGGTTTGATGTTGCAGTAGCAGATGGCCATACAGTGGAGTGTTTAGACAGAGTTCCACACTTGGATATAAAGTTAGGAAACTACACAGTGAGAGACACATTTTATGTGATTGACCTATCTGACAGAGATGTGGTATTGGGAGTCCAGTGGATGATCACCTTAGGGAAAATCACCACCAACTACCAAACCTTGGAGATGGGGTTCAAAGAAAATGACGAGAAGAGGGTTGTTCTGAGGAGCATGTCAACATGAGCACCCAGGATAGTTTCGACCACTAGGATGGAGAGGATATTCAAACATGGGGAGGTAGCATATGTCGCAGAGTGCTTGATCACTACGAGGAAGGATTCAAAGGGTCGACAGTAGTATCAAACAGAGATCAGAAACTTGTTGGGACGACATCAGCAAGCTTTTAGGTCGATTCCACCAGGGAGACCACCTGACAGGGGGTTTGAGCACACCATTGAGTTGGAGGAGGGGGCCAAACCTATGATCACACCACCCTATCGTCATCCTAGGAGGTTCAAGGATGCGATAGAGAAAGCAATTAAGGAATTGCTAGCGATGGGACACATCAGACCTAGCAGTAGCCCAATCGCTTCTTCATTTGTCTTAGTTCTGAAGAAGGATGGTACCATGAGGATGTGCCTTGATTACCAGGCCTTGAACAAGAAAATCATCAAGAACCGGTATCCTATCCTTTGATGAGTTGATGGATGAACTACATGGGGCAATTTTCTTCTCGAAGATTGATCTACACTCTGGGTATCATTAGATCATCATCCGAGAGAAAGACATAGAGAAGACGACATTTCGATGTCACTTTGGTCATTTCGAGTTTCTGGTTATGCCATTTGGGCTAACCAATGCACCGACTACATTTCAGTCTTGCATGAACCACATATTCAAAGATCAATTGAGGAAATCAGTCTTGGTTTTCTTTGATGACATCTTGGTCTACAGCAAGACATGGCAGGAGCATATGAGGCACTTGGATGAGGTATTGAGCATCATGGAGGCGTAGTCACTATACGCCAAAGAGTCCAAGTGTGAGTTCGGTATGACAAAATTCCTTTACTTGGGCCACATCATCAGTGCACAGGGGGTATAGGTACACCAGGAGAAGATCAGGGCCATTCTAGATTGTCCAACGCCCAGGAATGTGACAGAGTTGAGGAGCTTCTTCAGGTTATGCAGCTATTACAAGCAGTTTGTCAGGGGTTTTTCTCAGCTTGGAGCACCACTGACGGATCTCACCAAGCATGGGGCTTTCATCTAGACCGATGAGTCACAGAAATCCTTTGACCACATGAAGGAATTCATGGGCACATGTTCATTGTTAGCATTACCAGACTTCACTCTGCCATTTGTATTAGAGTGTGATGCATCTAGCGAGGGTATCGGGGCAGTTTTGATGCAGGGAGGACACCCCATTGTATTTGAGAGAAGGAAGCTCAGTCAGCCCGAGAGGTTGTACTCCATCTATGACAAGGAAATCCTGGCAATCATGCATGCCTTGACCAAATTCAGACAATATTTGGTGGGTAGCAAATTCATGGTAAAAACAGATCACAATAGCTTGAAGTATTTCCTTGAGCAGAAGAACCTCAGTGAGCGCAAACAGAAATGGGTGACGAAGGTACAGGCATTCGACTTCGACATAGGGGAAGAAGAACATTGTGGCCGATGCGCTATTTAGGAGACCTGTGGCATGTTCTTTGATGGAAATTTCAGCAGATTGGAAATCCCAATTGTTAGTGGAATATTCCAAGAACTAATTCGCTTGCGAGATTCTGGATGGACAGATTCATGATGACAGGTACAGGGTCATTGATGATGTCATATTCTACAAGGACAGAGTCTAATTGGTACCAGATTCAAGGCTCAAGAAGAAGATCCTTGCAACAGTTCATGATTCACCACTAGCAGGCCTGTTATCACACAGTTTGTAGGAAAGGTTTAGGTAGCTTGAGGTCAAGGCTCAAACTGGCGTAACAGGAGCTTCCCCACCCACTGTCACCTCGATGGGGAGCTCTTTCTATTTAGGGTGGCTAATCCCAAGGGAGACGTCCCTAGTAATCTGGGGCGTTGAAGGAAAAGGGTCAAGGTTTCAAGGATCAAAGGTTAAGATAAGCCTTCCCTTCACAGATTACTGCCAAAATGATGGTCAAAGAAAAAAGATATTCCATTGAATGGCACCTGTTTGCGAGACAAGGCAAATAAAGCTAAAATGTGCATACAGTGGTTAGTACTTCAAAACATTAATGACTATCTTTAACATATATGAGCAATATTGAATGTAATTATTGACGAAGTCAATGATTGCAGATAAAGACAAAAGGGTTGTAATACTTCTTCAATAAATACAAAAGATACTTGCATTCAAATGTGTGAAATCAAATCCTTGTATTATCACAATGCAATAAATGTCATAAATCTGCTCATACCTATATAATGTTTGTTGGTGCGTCACTATTGCAGATTTAGGGTGACGTCAGCCCTATTATTAGGTTAATTTTAATAGACAATGAGAAAACGTTTTGCTAATTAAGCTAGTGAAAATGCTCAACAACTCAAGGTCTATCAAATGGATGACAATGCCACAACCTTGTAATGCAAACAAGGGTTTAAACAAGGTGTGACGTCATCTTAGGCTTAGGTTAGCTAGACCAAGAGGTGGACGTTTGGCTAAATTGACCAACGAAATCGCTTAATACCTCTATGGCTATCAAAGGATGAGTCAGCCGCAACTTTTAGTCCAAGCACAAGTTCAAATAGGGCAAGACGTCATCAACAATTAGGGTTAGTTCAAACGCTAGGGTTAGTAGGGTTTCAATTCAAGAAAGTTTGA
>ML840735.1:15341-41560 GCA_009831015.1 Picea engelmannii | reverse complement strand
AAAAACGACTAAGTAACCAGAAAGAGAAAGTAGAGGGGAAAAAGAAAGGGGAATTCGGTTAAGTATAGAAGAGGGAAATGAAGGGGATAAAAGAGAGTGGGAAAATAGAAAAGTGGAGGGCAATTTTCGTAAGTGGGAATTGGTCTCAAACAAGCCCCATTGTTGCAAAATCATCATTTTCTAGTCATAATATTCATCTTTGTTGATTCGATAATAGGGAAGTTGATTTCGTAGATTGTGCTATTGGTCATTTCAAGTGACTGGGGTGCTACGTGGCAGCTTAGTCCCTGCCAAGTAAATTTGGAAATGGATATGATAGCTGGCACCTTATAATTATTGATGATGATGATTATTGGAAGATGGGGAGAGACGAGGAATATTGTTAAAAAATAAAAAATTAACAATATGGTAAGTAAAGGGAAATTAGAATAGATCTTTAAAAATAAGCATATGAAAGTTGAAATATGTAAAATTAAATGAGAATTAATGAAAAAAATTAAATATTAAAAAGTTATGTTCAATTGTTTTTTAGAAATGAAATGATAAAAAAAATTAAATATTAAAACCTATGTTGAAATTTCATTGAATACTAATTTAAGATATAAATTATATCTTAATTTACAATTATTGTAAAAGAATCTACCCAGAAATACATGGCAGGAATAAAGTAATTAATATGAAATGGAATCTTCCCATAAAGTAATATGAAACGTAACATGCGAAGAAGATATATGATAATATAATCTTGCGCAAATCGTGGTTTAATGCGTTTTAATTGAAGATATCCTCGAGGTTTTCACTTATTCATGCCAATATTTTCGAACCTATGTGGTGAGTTGTCACTAATCAAAACATAATTAATGTGCATTGGGAAGGGTGCGAAGGTGGCGGGTATGGAAGGGAGCAATAAATGCTTTGAAACTTTTGTAAACGTGGGTAGAGTGAAGCTTGCGATTTGGAGGAGCTCGAGGTGGAATTGTAGATCACGAAATTTTTGGGTGCAAGATGTATATCACGGAACACAGGGAATGATAGTTCGATAGCGCCAACCCGAGAACCGGCAGACATAAAACTGGCTAAGTATGGAAAGGAACGATGGTCGGTCGGACTCCAGTAAATGGTTGTTTAATGCGTGTTAATGGGAGATGTCCTCGAGGTTTTTTCTTTTTAATGCCAATTTTTTTGTACCAGTGTGTTGAGTTGTCACTAGTAAAAGCATAATTAATGTGCATTGGGAAGGGCACGAAGGTGGTGGGGATGGAAGGGAACAATAGACACTTTGAAAATTTTGTGAACCCAGGTAGAGTGAAGCTTGCGAGTTCGAGGAGTCCGGGGTGGAATTGTATATCACGAAAGTTTTGGGTGCAAGATGTATATCACGGAACAAGCAGCATGAGAGTTCGATAGTGCCAACCCTAGAAACTGCGGCCATAAAATTGGCTAAGTATGGAAAGGAACATCGGTAGGTCAGACTCGTGATGTGAGGATATAGATGGAGATGAGGATCTGTCAATCCGCCAACCCGGGAACCCGCTATCATAGAAAGGCAACTGTTGGCTCTTCTCTTCCTTCTCTACCATCTGATTTATTGACCCAGGGTTCATGTCTTTCGGGTTTCCAACAAAGCCTCTAAAACTATCGGTCCTCCTGGTAAACCAGAAGGCAACGCAACACACAGAATGTGTTGCGCAGTCTCACCCGAGATAGCTTTAATGGGTGGCTATAAGATTCATGTGTTTACATCCAAGGATTGAATGCGAGATATGTGATCTGTATTCTGGACCGTTTCTTATTATAACTTGTGATTTCAACCTACTGTTATTCACGACTTATTCCCTCAATATCGCAACAACAATTAAACATGCAATGGAATAACTCATTCATTTATTAAGCATAACAAATAACTACTAAAAATATGATAAAGATATGCATGCATTCATCACATTATACAGACGTTACCGTGGTTCACCCCCTCATGGGCTACGTCCACAAAGATTTGGCTATTGACTCTTTTATTATGGTAGTTCTGTGTATCCAGCGTCGCGCACTTACAATTCTCCTCAGATGGGTAATATCTATATGAGGAAAACTAGATCACACCAGGCTTCTTAGCCTAGGATCTAATCCTCAGATCTTCCTTCTCTCCTCTCCTCTCGCTCAACGGCTTACAAAATAGTACATAACACCATTACGATTTGCATCGAATCATACATATCTACGATGTAAAAACAAACCGAACAATGCAAAATGCCAACCTATGATACCTACGTATCGAAACGCTCTATAATACCCCAGTATCAGTATTTATACATTTTTGGCTCTTCAACCATTACAATACATTACCAAAACCCTAACCCTAGCAAAGTTAGGTATTCCTCTCATGTGCGAGTGCTACTCCTCCTTCCAGCCATTGCTCTCCTTGTGCATGCTTTCTTGCATGCGCACGTGTTGTGTTTCCTGCTAGTTGTTACTTCCGTTTATGCACGCTTTCTTTCCTCACAATCCTCATTCTTTCCAATTCAGCCTACTGCCAACAAGCCCCCAACACTGACACATGGCTCGTCCCGAGCCACCTAATTCTTCTGAGCTTCCTCGATCTCCTTGGTGATCGTCTAGAACTTTTCCTTGAGTGTTTTTGCCTGTGTCTACGCCTGTGTGATCTTCTCCTTGATTGTGTCCACTACCTGGACTACAACTTCATCATTGATCAATCTTGCACATTCTTCTTAGATCTGTGCTATATGTGTCTTAACTACCTCTGCATGTGCTAGTACTTCTGCTACCTGCTCCTGTAATGGCTCCATTTGAGCCTGACACTCATGTTTCTGGGTTTCAATAGAGATTAGCTCTGCCTGCAATTTATTAATCTCCTACATCCCTTTGACACATTCTAGGATTGGTAAGGTCTTCTTCTTCTTCTTGAGCTCTTGGATCGCTGCATTGATCCTTTCCTCTTCCTTGTCCCACCATTGGACCTGTGGATCCTCCTCCAACCTTGTCCAAAGCTGCACTACTTTATCGAACAAGTCAGTTGTCATGCCAACCTGCTGCTCTATCTCATGCAGCTGCGTTGTTGCTTCATGCTTCCTTTTCTCCTTCACCACTGGTGGAGTGGTTGGTGTGAGCTGTTCTCGGAGATTCTAGATCTCCTTATGATATTGATCAATTGCCTGTGCAATCCGATCAATATTTTCTATTGTTGTGATTTCCTCACTCTGTGCAGCCTGTGGAATCTTCTCATAAGTACCTTCCACTTTCTGCTCCAATCCGTTTCGACGCTCCCTTTCCTCCTCGATCTCATATTTATCCTTCTTGTAGCCTATTTTCAATTTGTCTTGTTCCTTTGTCGCCTGATTTAATTCGGTTAAGTCTCTGCGTGCGCGAGACTGTACTTCGTGGTTGACGCTCACCTGCAACTTGTGTAATGCCCCTGATGGTATCCTTGTCAACACAATTTGGATTTGGCTTAAGTCTTTCAAGGGTGTCTGCCCCACAATTTATTCCATGCACAGCATGCTGGGGTAGATATGGAATGTTTCGTGTGGATGCAATATTCCTTGGTCTGATTGTCAATCTTCCTCTTGCATTCTTCCTTCTGTCTGTGATGCGGATGGATCTATGCCCCTATTGTTGCTTTCTATCTATACTTCCCTGAATTTCTGGAGGAACTGCCCCAATTCTGCCAGATCTTTTTGCATTTTTTCCATGTGGTGTGTTGCATGGTCGAAGTCCTCGACTAGACAATCCTAGACCATTATGGCGATCATTTCCCCATTGTCCTCCGTAATCGTATATTCTAGCAGTGCTAGTTGTGCCTTTGACTTATTGCGCACACCTCTTGCCTGCGTGGCCGATCTCTTATTTCCCCCTGGTTCCTGTGTGTGGAGATTTGAGGCGGTCTCATGCGCTCCCTCAGCCTATTTCTGTTGTTCCCTATTCAACTATGTATTCTACTTCTTCCCCTTCTGGGTCCCTCTCTTCTTTGGTCCTTCATTTGTCTGTGTTGGCTTGCCTTGGCCTGTTCTTGGTCTCTTGGGCACTTGGATTTTCAGAGGCTGCGTTGCTCCCTGCTCTGCCTCTTCCTCTGTTGTTTTTTCCGGCACTTCCCGGTTAATGGCTGGGATCCTCCATTCGTCGGGTCATTCGTTGATGACCATATCGATATCACCCTCTGTGATGCAGTAGCGCATCTGTAGCCACTGTTTCGTCGGATCCTGCCTTGCATGTATCCACATTGTTTGTTGTGTGGCTTGGAAATTAGCGATGTCTGCATATCGCATGACAGCCTCTGGTGTTATTCTCCACGTTCGATTGATGGATTCATGCATGTCGCATAGGTATGCTTCAAATATGATCCAATTTTCCCTCTTATGCCTGGCATTCAGCCATGATTTCAACAATAGATACCTTGCTCCCTCAGGATTTTGTTTGGTACAAAAAACTACATACCCTAGTTCTCGCCATCCCATGAAGGCTATTAAGGTAATTAGCCATGAGTAGTGGAACTTTGTGCCTAGATCCTACGCATCATTGCGGTCCTCTAGGAATAAGTTCAATAAGTATGGCACCCAACTCATTGAGGTACCTTCTACGCATTGGGCTGCAACTACAACAACTCCAGTTGGTACTTCCTCTCTGTGGCATTTTCTCAGCAACTTGCAGGCTAAGATTTTTGTGTCCAACTGTGTGGTTGCATTGTTGATTCATTTGATGATGATACCTATTGTACCCCTAGCGGTGCCATACTTCTTCTTCATTTATTCTTCCAATGATTTCTCCTTGGTTTTGTCGTCCAAAAACAACGTGAGATCCATACCCCGAATTGGTAACCTTGTTATTTGCTCAATAAGCTCAATAGTTATGGGGGCAGGTTTGTCTAGCCATATGTCCCCTCCATGTGTGACTGCTAATAGCTGCTTGATGTATGTTGTTGCGTTCTAGCCTCTATCAAAGTGTGGTCGGTCCAATCAACCTAAAATTCTCATTTTCTCCAGCCCAGTTGCCCACTGATACGGCTAATCAATCGGTTGTCTGACTGGATTCATGCCCATAGTCTATAAAAAGACCCTCTTCGTAAGTTCTCGGAACTTAGTGTTTTATGCTACATCATGGTCTGAATATTTGAGCTTCACGACATGGCCCAGTAGCTTTGGTCCTACCTTTACTCCAGCCGGTATGCGTGGTAGAACAATTTATGCTGCAACTTTCTTGCGGGGTGAGTTTGGTATATTTATCTTATATTTTTGTTGCGGTGGCTGGCTCGAAGTTCCAGCGGCTTCTAAATTGATCCTTGGTAAGCCATTCCAGCCAAGCTGAGACATCTTCAGAGGTCTCCCTTACTCGGTGTTCTGAGATGGTCGTTTGAGAATCATCTGGCTCCACTACTGCTTATGGATTCTGCGTCATTCCATTAACTTTCGGGGCTGCTTTGGTGCTCTCTGGTTGCACCTCCTTTTGGGTTTCTACTTCATGTTTCTATGGTTCCTGCGTCGCTGTGGCCGTATCTACATTTGTGGCATCTATTGTTGGTTGTTAAATTTATTCCAGTATCGATGTGGGTTGTATTGGTATCGTCTTTGGGGATGGGATTTCGTCGAAATCAACGACCTCCGACGGCTGGTGTCCACCTTCTTCCAATAGTCCTTGTGACCGAGTTTGAACCCTGGTTGGACTGGCACTCTGGCTTGCTTCTGCTGGCTTCGGCAATGGCATAGCAGTGACTGTCGAACTTTTTTTGGGTTCGAATAGCTTCTGTGGTCTCTATACCCTCGCTCTGTGCGTTGTAGCTAATATTTCTTTCTATTTGTTCTCCTTTTGCGAATAGACTAGTTTCTCCTATGCTCATGTGTTGTATCACCTTCCCATGAAGCTTGTTGAGGACGCATCCTCCATTATGGGTTTAATGCACCTTAACTGCGGGTTCAATGCATCTCCGACGGTTTCGTACTTACCATTACTCTGGCTTTTTTGTCTCCAGTTGGCATGATTAATGTGATGTCCCATCGATCCTTGCAGTTCTTTAATTTTGCCTAGTGTTGTCTTGTCATCCTACTTTTTCCCACTTTCATTTTCCCGCTTGTTTCCCTTTGTATATAACCGTTGTCCTTGATTTTGTCGAATTTGTGTTTCTAACTTTGTGTGGCCTTTCTACCTCTGGTTCACTACGCTCTCTTTAGTTTTGTTTCCTTTTTGTTCTCTTTTGATATTTTTTTTCTACTGCGTGATGGGTGGTCGACTGTCCTTATACAGCTTTAGTCGGCTCCCATTGATCATTCCTCTGAGTTCTACGCCTGATAAATATCTTAACTGTACAACCCCTCTGTCTGTGACATATTTTACTTCATATGGTCCTAACCAATGCATTCTGAGCTTTCTCGGGTGTTGAAACGATTTATTGTCATACACCAATACTAGATCTCCTTCCTTGAACATTTTCTTCTTGATGTGTCTATTGTGCCAAGCTTTGTCTCTTGGTTCTTGAACTTGTTGATGGAATTCTGCCAATATTCGGTCTTCTTCCATGGTCAATAACTGATTCAATCTCTCATGTAGTGTGCCTCGTTCTATCATTTCTGGGATAGTTGTTATGCGTAAGATGGGTACTAAAAACTCTAATGGCACTACTGCTTCTTGGCCATAAACTAGTTTAAATAGTGTGTGCCCTGTCAACTTTTTTCATGTAGTCCTGTATGCCCATAATATTGTTGGTACTTTGAGGTCCCAGTTGTCTCTATTGACGTTACAAACCTTTGTCAGTGTGTTCTCTAGGATTTTTTCCAAGGCTTCCACTGTTCCATTTGCATGTAGATGATACGGTGTGCTCTTCTTGTGGTGGACTTCCAATTCTTCATCCATCATGCGAATGGTGTTGTTTATGAAGTGTGTGCCTTGGTCACTCATCAAAACTCTTGGGCACCCAAATCGAGTGATTACTTGTTCAAACAAAAAGTTCGTTGTTGTTTCTGTGCTACAATCTTTTACTGGTGCGGATTTTGCCCATCTTGTTAAATATTTCATCGCAGTGATAATGTACCTAGCCCTTGTTATTTTTTTCGGTGGGTTGATTGGTCCCACAAACTCTATTTCCCATTTGACAAATGTCTGTAATGTTACTTGTGGTTGTAATGGCATTTTGTCTCTTCTATTGGGTTTGCCTACCCTTTGACATAGATCGCATCTTTGACAATATTCCTTCGAGTCTCTGTGAATCGTTGGCCACCATAGTCTAGTGTGCAATACCTTCTATGCGGTAGCTTTTCCTGCTATTCCCTCATGGGCTTCTGCTAAAACTCTTGGTCTTTCTTGATCTAACACATATCTTCGCAAGATGTTGTCTGCGCCCATTTTATATAAATGTCCTGCAATCAGTTGATCGTCGACAACGTGAACTACCAGGTTTTTCTTTTATGTGGTGTTATAGTCTTGCGGCGCAGTACCTGTACTCAATTACTGAATGATATCTGCAAAGTATTCATCAGCAATATATACTGAGAATAACTGTGCATCTGGAAAGTTTTCTTCTAAATTTGTAGTTCTTCTCCATTTGTGACCCTCGACAGGTGGTCAGGTCCTGCATTCAATTTCCCTGGTTTAACTATTACTTCAAAGTCGAATTCTTGGAATAGTAGTAACCATCGACATATTCTCTTCCAAACACTGGCTTGTTGACTAGGTATTTCAGGGATGAGTGTATGTGAACATTTTAAAATGTTTCCCCAATACGTAATGTCTAAATTTCTGCAGTGCATAGACCATGGCTAGGAATTCTCTTTCTGTTGTGTTATAGTTATGTTCTGAGTCTGATAAATTTCTGCTTGCAAATGCTATCTGGTGATCCAAGTCTCCCACTCCTGGTTGTGCTAAGATAGCTCCAAGTGATATGGTTGATGCATCTACATGCACGTGGAATGTCTTTTCCCAGTCTGGAAATACCAATATCGACGCGGTAACCATCTTTTCCTTCAAGGTATCCAGATCGTGTTGACACTCGTCGTTCCACTGAAACTTTGTATCCTTCCTTAGCATCTTTTCCATCGGTGCAGTGATCTGCGCAATGTATCCTTTGATAAATTTCCTGTAATAACCTGTGTGTCCCAACGTCGCTCTTGGCTGACAAACTGTTTTCGGTGCTGGCAAATTAACAATGACTGTGATCTTTGTTGGATTTACTAATAAACCTTGTTTGCATACTATGTGTCCCAATAGTATCCCAAATAGTGTTCCAAATATGCATTTCTTGATGTTCAGTGATATCTGGCACTGTCTACATCTTTCTAATATCAACTGTAAAACTTCCACATGGTTTTTCAATAGGCTATAGACTGTCTAATTATCCAAGTATACTTCAAGAAACTGATGGATGAATTCCTTAAATGCTGCGATGACCACTCTGGAGAATATTGTTGGTGTGTTCTTCAGTCCAAATGGCATGACTGTGTACTGATAAGATCCCCATTATGTCGCAAACGTGGTCTTGTATATGTCCTCCTGTGCTATCTGGATCTTATGGTAGCCTGAGAATCCATCAGTGAATGAGTAAGCTTCATATCTTCCCAGGTTCTCTAACACTTCATCTGTGAACGGTGTAGGGAATGGGTCGTGTAGGTATGCATCGTTCAACTTCCTCAAGTGGACGCATATCCTAATCCCTCTTCCTTGTTTATTGTCCTGTACTACCATCGAACTTATCTATTCTAACTCCTCAACTGGTTCTATGGTGCTGGCTTCGAGCATCATGTCGATCTCATCTTTAACTTTATGTTTATATATGGGGTTCAGTTTGTAGAGTCGTTGTCTAATAGGCCTCACTTCAGGTTTGAGTGGTATCTTCATTTCTCCCAGTTCTCTGGCTATACCCTTCAACTCTGTGAATGTTGTGGGAAAGAGGTCATTGTATTTGCTTAACAACTCTGTGATACTTTCTTGTGTTTCCTCCTCCCAGTAATCTCCAATGTTGGCCATTTTGGGCTACTCAGCTATCTCGATGTTAACTTTCTTTAACTTGTTTGGCGCAGAAATGACTTATGATTCTATGGGTGGTCCTTCCACATCTCTTTCGCCTTCTACTTCTTTGATCTGAATATCGCATAGATCATCTTCATATGGTGCTTCTTCTTGTACGTGCTAACAAGACAGCAATTCCTTGATTGTTTGTTTGTTTCGTTGTTGTTCTTTTATGATTAAATCTATTTCTGGTTCTTTGATGAATATTAATCCTCTGATCCTTTTAAGGGTTGCATCTATGTTGGGGTTCTCATGCTCGAATGAAAAAGTGACTGTGAAATTTTGTCGCAATTTCGTCCATGTCGTATTTCCTTTGTGCAATTTCTAGTCCGTATACCAATTCGTTGGTATGCCCTCTAGAGTATGTATGAAGTGATGAGGCCATTCCTCTAGTGGTGTCATTTTCCACAGCATTCTACACACATCCAAGTGTTCCCCTAGTGCTCTATGTCTTTCATATTTCTATTGTTTGTTTTTTTTTTGTTCTGTGTTGAACCTTATGCGCAGTAATCGCTTACATTGGTACCAGTCTGTGATTGTCTCTTTATGCGCTCCCCACCATCTTATCGATGTGGCCTTTAGTGCTAAGTCAAGTGCTAACAGTCTCTGGTTCTCTAACACTACGTCTTCGTACTGTGTCAAGAATGTTTCCAAATCATTTAGTCCATGGAAATTGGGTGGTTCCCTGATCTCTGTGCCTATCCATATTACTGCGCGGTCTATTCTTGCACATATTCATGTGGATACTTCGTGTAGCCTCTGCTGCCAGTTATCTAAACCAGTGTCTAAGTCTGTTGTACATGAAGTAATGCTCTGCACACTGAGTACCCCATTTGCAGTTGGGTTTACGTAATCCTCATCGCACGTGTTGTTCTGTACAACTGGCCAATTTCCTCTAATTCTAGGCAAGTAGGTTCTACAAGGTTCTCCCCTTCTGATGGGTCTAATGGTGTGATTACCCAATATTCGTCGAACTCAAATGTCATTTTCCTGGTTTTCAAATTCATTATGGCATGGTTGCCAAATGCCCAATCCAGACCAAGCAACACTGGGTAAGGTGTTGTGCCATCCACTATTTCAATGACTTCAAAGTCTGCTTTAGTGCGCACTCCATCAAGATCTGTTGTCACTCCTTTCAATCTACCTATTGGTAAGACTCTGTGTTGATTTGCTAGTTTCAATTGAATAGGTGAGTATCCTAATGGTGGTTCTCCCATGCATTTCCATGTCTTCTTTGGTAATACATTCACTTCAGATCCTAGATCTAGTATAATGTCTCCCATATTGAAATCCCCATTGTTGGCATTCAGTCTAAATTCCCTACTTGTTCTTATTTTTCTGTGTAGGTGATTAACTGTTTTAGGTTCTAGATTTTCTTTCGTCTCGCTGCTACACTTTTCTAGGATGTTTTGAATAATTTTCATAGATGATGGATCACTTAACATTTTTACACATGATTGCAAAAAGCCTTTGATTGTGCTTACTTCCCATGGGTTTCATCCCGTTGGTATGATCCAATGATGGAGGCATCTCGTATTCTAGTGCTTCCTTGTCTTGCTGCGCAGTTGAATTCGACGTTGTGTCCTCCTTCTAAAATTCTTTTCTGGCCTCTTTAAAAATCTCCTTTTGCTTTTGCGCGTAGAACTGCTTCCTTGGTTCGGTGTTCTTCTTTACCCATTGGTTCTGCGCTGGTTCATGTTGAACTGCATCAATGCTTGTTTTTTCTCCTCCACGAGTGACTATGTTGGTGTTTTGTCCTTCATCCCTTGTTTCAGCTGAAATCCACTGAACATTCTAGTTGTTCTGATTCCTCTTTTTCTGAATCTTTATGAGTAATGTTGGACATTCCTATGTATCATGGTCCGATGCACGACAATACATACAAGTCGTTGGTGGGAGTGGACATCCCCGTGCATAATGTCGTGGTTGTTGACAATTGTGACATGTGACTGGTCCTCTACCTTGTCTGGAACCTCCATTGGCTCGTCCTCCTCCTTGGTAGCCTGCTCGATCACCTCTCGGCATTTTATACTGAGGCGCCTGATTATACTGTGCAGTATTGTACTGAGGTTGTGTTGGGTTGTACTGCAGTTGTGTTTTATTGTATGGTTGTTGCGCAATATTATACTATTTCTACGCAGTGTTGTATGGAGTTGGGACTTGATTGAACTGTGGCGCTTCTTGCCCAGTCATCATTTTGGACTGTACCTTATATGCATCTGATGTCCTTTCTCGCATTAGCTCCATAGTTCTACAATCTTTATCATCGTGGCCCACTGACTTGCAAAAGGTGCAATATGAACTCTTTGGAACTGTCTGGTATTTTTGCATCATCGTGCAGTGATAAGGGTCGTCACCCGGTTTCTTACATATTCCGCACCATAATCCTCCCATTGGTAATGGATTCAACATTCATGTTTCTATATACTACACGAACATTGGACATCCGTTCTTGTGGTGTCTTTCTGTATTGCACGTGGTACACCAAACAACTTCTCGTTTTTCCTTTTTCTTATTCTGGTTCAGTTGAAACGTGAGATTCTTCAAATCCTCCTTCAGTTCTTCTATAGCCGGTTCTGTCTATTGGTATTGGTTTTCTTCCAGTTGCAAGTTTGCCTACAGAGCCTCTGCCTATGTTTGAAATTTATGTTTTCGTAAAGGGTGTTTTAAGTGTGGGAGTAGTGAATTGACAAACAGGTGTCGATGTTGCATATCAGTCATGATATATTTTAACTTTCCCTTCAGTCGCTTGAATATTTGGTCAATCTCCCATACAGACTCTCCCGGTTTCTGTCTTATTTCTATCGTCTCATTCATGTACTGATCATCTGAACTCGGCTTCTGGAACTCATTAATCAATAACTTATTAATGTCTTCCAGTGTCCTTATCAGGGTCTTTTGTTGCTTCTCCTCAAAATTTTGGTAATCTGATGGTGGGATCGTGTCCTGCCATTCTGAATACTGAACTACTACCTCCTTTGCACGGTGTAGATACTTGACTAGTGTTTCCTGAACTGGGTCCTCCAGTTGGTGTTCCTTGCATAGATGTACTTCTTGTTGTTGGACTTCCTCCGAACTGCGGTTGTCTAAACGGTGGTGTTCTCTTTGGTGTATTAGTCGCACATGGGTTTACGGGTTCCACACTGACATTAATATGGATAGGATGGTTGCCTTCTCCTCCCGCTCTTGGACCTCTTGTCTTCCTCTCGTATGTTTCGTGTGGGATTTCCTCAATCTTCTCCATAGCCCGAAGATCCTCTAGCTCTTCCTCATCACTCGCCAAGCCTTCCCTCATGGCTATAGCTCTCTTCTTGGCATTCACCTTGTATTGGTAGGGTGCTCCGCTACACGTATTTTCAATTGTCTCCAAGATCCACCGGATCTGGTCGTCATCCATCATGATCAGGTCCAAGGGTTCCTCCTTCTTTCCCATATTCTTGCCTCCTTCCATTGCTCCTCTCTCTGTCAGTGATTCCCCCCTTCCCCCATGCACATGGGGAAGTTTCGTTGTTTGATTCCATTGTCATTACACCCTTGTTATATAGCAATATCTTAATATAAGTATACAGTGATCGAATGTACCTTCCTCGAGGTCCACATAGAAATTATTGCTTCATTGCGTTGTATGACTTCGCTGTGTCAACTGCAAACTCTGTTATAAACCCTGCCATAATATTGTTAAGCCAAAAGTTTACTGTGCGGGTGAATTTGTTGTTCACCTATTGTAAATGTTCAATCTGTACTGGGGTCCACTCTAACTGTCGAATCCAGTTTTTTGCATGGTTATCCTTCAACCTTAGTATCCACTCCTGCAATAGATGCGAAAAATCACAGAAAAAGACTTCGTGCAAATCAGTAAACACGTATTTGTCCAGATATTTTCGGGGTGTTATTCCAGGGTTTCTATTATCTTTATGTGTAAACTCTATCTCTTTGGTTCTCAACCAAGTTTCGATTTCTAATTTTTTGGGGTTCCACGGTCTCAACATCCCCTTCTAATGGCTCATTAATCTCTTCTTTTCTTTGCTCGTTTCCTGCTCCACCTATCTCATCTACTCAATCCTCCTATGTTCCTTCCAACAGAAACAGAACCATTTGTTGTTTCTTCTCTTCCTTCTCTACCGTTTGAGTTATTGACCTAGGGTTCATGTCTTTCAGGTTTCCAACAAAGCCTCTAAAACTATCGGCCCTCCTGGTAAACCAGAAGGCAATGCAGCACACAGAATGGGTCGCCTAGTCTCACCCGAGATAGCTTTAATGGATGGTTGTAAGACTCATGCATTTACAATCTAGGATTGAGCGCGAGATATGGGATCTGTATTCTGGACTTTTTATTATTATAACTTGTGATTGCAACCTACTATTATTCACGACTTATTCCCTCAATATCGCAACAACAATTAAACATGCAATGGAATAACTCATTCATTTATTAAGCATAACAAATAACTACTGAAAATATGATAAATATATGCATGCATTCATCACATTACACAGATGTTATCGTGGTTCACCCCCTCTTGGGCTATGTCCACAAAGATTTGGCTCTTGGCTCTTTTATTATGGTAGTTCTGCGTATACAACATCATGCGCTTACAATTCTCCTCGGATGGGTAAGATCTATATGAGGTGAACTAGATCGCACTAGGCTCCACAGCCTGGGATCTAATCCTCATATCTTCCTTCTCTCTTCTCCTCTCTCTCAACATCTTAACAAATAGTACATAACACCATTACGATTCGCATCGACTCGTACATATCTATGATGTAACAACAATCTGAACAATGGAAAACGCCAACCTATGATACCTACGTATTGAAACCCTCTATAATACCTCAGTATCGGTATTTATACATTTTTGTCTCTTTAGCCACTACAATACATTACCAAAACCCTAACCCTATTGATGTTAGGTCTTCCTCTCATGTGCATGTGTTGCTCCTCCTTCCTGTTGTCGCTCTCCTTGTGCACGCTTTATTGCATGGGCATATGTTGTGTTTCCCTCCAGTTGTTACTTCCATTTTTGCACGCTCTCTTTCCCCACAATCCTCCTTCTTTCCACTTCAGACTGCTACCAACAACGACTAAGTATAGAACTAGAAAGGGATACTAGAGGGGAAGAAGAAAAGGGGAAAAGGGGTAAGTATCTCACACAACAACATCTATTGTTCGTTTATTAATGTCAATCTTTTCAAACCTGTGTGGCGAGTTTTCACTAGTAAAAGAATAATGAATGTGCATTGGGAAGGGCGTGAATGTGGTGAGGATGGAAGGGGGCGATAAATGGTTTGAAACTTTTGTGAACCCAGGTATATTGAAGCTTGCAAATTGGAGGAGTCTGGGGTCGAATTGTAGATCACAGAAGTTTTGGGTGCAATATGAATATGACGGAGCACGGAGCATAAGAATTTGATAGCGGTAACTAGGGACCCCGCGGTCAGATAATTGGTTAAGGATTGAAAGGGGAAACGGTCAATCGGGCTCATGATGTGATGATATAGATGGATATGAGAATCTGCCATTTCACCAACCCGAGAAACCACGATCATAGAAATGTGACTAAGTATAGAACCAGAAAGGGATAATAGAGGGGAAGAAGACAAGGGGAAAATGGGTAAGTATAGAGGAGGGAAAAGAAAGAGAGAAACAAACATTTAGTCTCAGCTATGTAATATACTTGGAGGTTGACAAAGTGAAGTTCAAGTTTAAAGAGAATTTGTTTATATTTATTCGAATAGTGTTCATATTAATTTATCTTAATAGATTATTTGTGGTCCAAATGTAAACCATGTTCCAATTTGTAGGGTGTTTTCGACTCGCAAATTTTGCTCAAACACATAAGCAATAGACAAAAAATATATATAAAGTAACATTTTTATATGCAAGCATATTCTCAAATATAAGAATTTGTAATATATGCACAATATTAAACAAGAACATGACGTCAACACCTGAGTTGCCATGTTGAAATAGATTCATTCATTGACTCTATTTCAGGGGCCCCGAAGAATGAAAGCAGGATGGGCCTACCCATTTCTTTCTTAAGTATAGGGTGGGTGCCACAGAATTATGTCATATCACAAATTATTCTTCCATGTAAAATGTAAGGAGCGAATAGAGTAGCTTTTATTGAAATCGAAGTACTGGACAAGGGAAAAAAATCTTATCGTGCATATTACTATGGATCAAAGAGTGTCTTAAATTCTTGTAGAAAGAAGTTGAATTCATCTATCAATAGTTGTACAGGCAAATGAGTCAATTTAAAAAATATATACAAAATTCAAAAAAACAATATTAAACATTGGAAAACATCATACAACAACCTCAAATATTTTATATTCAGATAAACTGGGTTACAAAATACAGTTGAGATTATTCCCCAAAATAGCTCTCTTGGAATTTGTAAAAAATATATAGTTCAACACATATTCTCTGAAATTTAAATGTATTTTCCATAATGACTGGGATTGGGGCTCCTGCGAACCATAAAGAAAATATGTACAAGAATCAAGCTTGTAGAAAGAAGAAAGTCGGCGATGGAAGACAAGAAGACCTGGCAAGAAGAAAGACAAAATTATCAGTCCTCGATTAAAACTTTCTATTTAAAGAGGTAGAGTAACTGGATGAAGACATTGACAAAGACAGAAGAATGTGATCAATATGAACTTACTATGAGGTATCCCATGCCTTTTCATTTTCTCGTTGATGTCTTTTTATGGCTTTCCTCGACGATTATGGGAATCGTCTCAAGCGTCCTTTTTCCTTCATTAGCAATCTTGTCGAGAGCCTTTTTGAACCACTCCTCGATGTAACTCTTCATGGGAGCCACATTGATTTCATGCTAGATTTTTATACAGAATAATTCACTTTCCAAGTCCCTTAGATCAATAGAGAGGTTGTACAATGCTTCTTCAATATCTTGGTTTTTAATCGAATAATCAACTAGCCAGTTTTTCACGCCATGTTCAACATATTCAAGAATGCCATAGAAATTTGCAAATGACAGTCTTTTATAGATCTCAACTTGATTATCAAATGCTTACCTGGTTAAAAACAACAAGTTGAATATCAATTATGGGTCTTGGACTTCATGGGTGTTGCCAGCTAGATCTATCTCAGTTAACTTCTTGAATAGTTTGTCTCTTCTAGATATCGTCTGGCTACATTATCATTTTATTCAACATTTTGTACTTTGATAAGTGTTAATTTCCCTCTATCATAGAAAACTTGGGGTTTAAGGTGCCTTCCTTGTAATGTTCCTAGTCATCCATATCTGAGACAACTCAGAGAGGTGATTCAGGCCCAATTGAAACACGAGGGAGTGGTTTTATGTGACTTCAGCTTTGGGGGGGGGGGGGAATTANGCTCAGACAAAAAATTCAAGTATCTTATGATTGGTATTCTCCCTGTATTCGATCGTTTGGTTGGTTGAAAGGCCTGCATGAGCATTTGTATGTTGAATTTATTTGTTTTATTGTTGTAAATTGGAAGGGACTTTCAAGTAACTTGCAAAATGTTCCTTTGTTGAAGTATATAGCTTCTTCCAACAACACGAATTTGGCAAGTGTATCAAATGTTGCAAACCACACCAGAATTTATCTTTCGTCAGAGGAGTGGCACATATCGTGGCTTACAAAGTGGTTTGGAATATTCGGAAGTGACGCCAAATATTACTCCATGCCTAAATATACATAGAAGGAAATTATAAATTTGGATCCTCACAAAGGTGAGAAACTGTACGAGTGGTTGAATCAACATCCTAAAATTACAGAACTATCCATCTCAAAGTTTGTTGAGCAACTTCTAGATGTAGTAACAGACTCAACAGACAGTAAACTTCTATGTCAAAGTTTTTTGAGCAACCTCTGGATGTAGTAACAGACTGGACATACAATCAACTTTCAATCACTATTTCACATTCTTTGCACTATTCCTATACAAATAATTACATCTAGGTCGAAGAGCTTATCACTCTTTGCAAGAATATTCCCCTAGTAGTTGAAGGTGGGTATATAATCAAGGAACGAGGCTCTCAAAAGTTTCTCATGGATGCATCAATGATTAACTGGTAAAATTTAATGGGAAGGAATTCTGGAGTATGAACTTTGCAACACTTTCTCAAGATTACTTTATACTACCACCTTCTGCAAGAAGTTTGACGTATACAGGTAATGGTTTGGTTTATGAAGATCACCTTTTACTACCACCTTCATGCAATGATTTTGTTTCATTCTTTACAAGAAACCTTGATGTAGTAGATATTCCATAGCTATTTCCACCAAATATCAATCTTCCTGTTGTTTCTCATGCTTTGAATAATGAGAATGCATTTCTTCTGTTGCAATATATCTGATAATTGAAAAAAAATGGAAGTTGCTCGATGCTTGAGGTATTAACTTGTCTGGTTCAAATGAATCACCATCACCTCACCGCAAACCTCTCTCAAGTTGTTGATCAGGTTCACAAGTCGATAAGCACATAGTTCCTTTCTAGTCGTAGAGTGATTCCATCCCCAGCTTGGGTTTGCATAGATGGTCGGTATTCGTATGCAACACAACCTGACCCACTAAAACCTACACCTACATGCAATTGAACATATGTAAAAGTATATCAAGTCGTGACTCCAGGCTCCAGGTAGCTTCATTTTTAGACATCGAAATTGGCAGTGATTCCAGGCTTCAGATAGCTTCATCTTCGGACATTGACAGTGGCGGTGGCAATGGGAACAGTGTCATCGATTTCAGGTCAATAATGTGGTGAACAAGTAGGCATGTCATTGTCAAAGAACTTAGACTACAAGGTTGTGAGACCTGCAAAAGAGCATATACTTTAGTGTTGCTTTGTCACGACAATTACAATGTTGTTGTGAGTCCGGACATCTTTGGAGGTTGGGTGTCATGTGCGATGATGACCTTGACATTAGGTGCATGTCAGACATTTATTATCTTGACATTGCAGTGTTAATGCAATTGTCATAGTCGAAGACAAATCGAATGCATTGCTACAAGAAATATTAATTGTGTAATTAATTTACATTCTTGAAGGACGTGAATCCCAAATAATGCCTCAAACTTTTTGACCAATGGTGTGTTAAAAAAATATATTATTTTATATTTTAAAAAATAAAAAATTGTATTTTCTATGTCTAACATTAGGTTTCACACATAAACATTTTTAAGTCAATTGAAATTAATATATAGTCAACTCAAGCTAGTTTATTTCCATCATGTTAGTTGGGATAGAAGGATCCACCACCAGGAGAAAGAAACAAGCTAGCAATAAAAGCATATGTGCAAACCCAAGCCGGGGATGGAAGCACTCTACGACCAGAAGACACTCTGTTGTTATAGACCTGTGATCCTGATGAACAACTCGAGAGATGCTTGTAGTGAGGTGATGGTGATTTATTTGAACCAGGTAAGTTAATACTTCAAGCATCGAGCAACTTCCATTTTTTTCAAATATCGGATCTACTGCAACATAAGAAATGCATTATCCTTATTCAAAGCACAGGAAATACCAGGAAGATTGATATTCAGTGGAAATAGCTCTGGAATATCTACTACATAAATGTTTATTCTAAAGAATGAAACAAAATCATTACATGAAGGTGGTAGTAAAAGGTGATCCTCAGAAACCAAATCATTACATGAATACATCAAACTTCCTACAGAAGGTGGTAGTATAAAGTAATCTCCAGAAAGTATTGCAAATTCCATAGTCCAGAATTCCTTCCCATTAACGTTTCCCAGTTACTCATCAATGCAGGCATCAGAAACTTTTGAGAGTCTGGTTCCCTGATTATATACCCACCTTCAACCACTAGGAGAATATTCTTGCAAAGAGTGGTAAGCTCTTCGACCCAGATGTAATTATTTACATAGGAATAGTCAAAAAAATGTGCAGTAGTGAAAGAAATTTGATTGTATGTCGAGTCTGTTACTACATCCAGAGGTCGCTCAACAAACTTTGAGATAGACGTTGACTTTCTGTCGAGTTTGTTACTACACCTAGAATTTGCTCAACAAACTTTGAGGTAGAAAGTTCTGTAATTTTAGGATGTTGATTCAACCACTCATACAGCTTCTCACCTTCGTGAGGATCCAAATTTATAATTTCCTTCTGAGTATATTTGGGCATGGAGTAATATTTGGTGTCACTTCCGAATATTCCAGACCATTTTTCAAGCCACGATATGTGTGACTCCTCTGACAAAAGATAAATTCTTGTGTGGTCTGCAGAATTTGATACACTTGCCAAATCTGTGTTGTTGGAAGAAGCTATATACTTTAAGAAAGGAGCATTTTGCAGGTGACTTGAAATTCCCTTCCAATTTCTAGAAATAAAACAAAGAAGTTCAACATACAAATCTTCAGGGAGGCCTTTCAACCAACCAAAGGATCAAATACAGGAAGAATACCAATCATAAGATACTTGAATTTTTTTGTCTGAGTTTTTGTTAGCTAACATAATTTTTTCCCTTAGAGTTGACGTCACATAAAACCACTCCCTCGTCTTTCAATTGGGACTAAATGGTATCTCTAAGTTGTCTTAGATGTGGATGACCAGGAAAATTACAAGGAAGGCACCTTAAAACCCAAGTTTTTGATGATAGAGGGAAATGGGAATAAGTATTTAAAATGAACGTTGGAGGATGATAATATAATCTCCCGTAAATCTTGGTTTAATGTGTTTTAATGGGAGATGTCCTCGACCTTTTCACCTATTAATGCCAATACTTTTGAATATGTGTGGTGAGTTGTCACTAATAAAGGCATGATTAATGTGCATTGGGAAGGGCATGAAGGTGACGGGGATGGACAGGAGCGAAAAATGCTTTGAAATTTTTGTGAACCTGGGAGCTCGGGAACCCACAAATCTGTGACAACAGAAGGTGAAGAATCAACTAAGTATGGAAATTCGGTGGAAAATGCCTTAAAAAAACTAAAGTAAACAACAATTTTTCTGAGTTCAAGATCCACAAAAAAAAAAAATTCAAATCCCATAATATTGACCTTTGTCAATTCAATATCAGGTGGTTGTGGTGCATCTAGGGTGCCTATGAGAAAAGTTAATTCTTTTATGAAGATTTGTTTGTATTGCAACATGTGACAATAATTGTGTCCTGATAGTATTTAAAATGAACACTGGGGAATGATAATATAATCTCCAGTAGAACTTGGTTTAATGAATTTTAATGGGAGATGTCCTCGAGATTTTCAATTATTAATGCCAATCTTTTCAAACCTGTGTGGTGAGTTGTCACTAATAAAAAGTGTAAGTAATTTGAATTGGGAAGTGTGTGAAGGTGGCGGGGATGGAAAGGAGCGATAAATTCTTTCAAAAAATTTTGAACCTGGGAGTCCGCGAACCTGCAAATTTGTGACAACAAGAGGTGAAGAATCGACTAAGTATGGAAAGGCGGGGTGGTCAGATGGACCGAGACAGACTCATCATAGGTAGAGTGAAGCTTGCGAATTCGAGGAGTCTAGGGTCGAATTGTAGATCATGAAAGCTTTGGGTGCAAGGTGTATATCACAAAACATGGGGCATGATAGTTCGATAGTGCCAATCCGGGAACTCGCGGCCATAAACATTAACTATGGGAAAAACATTCTAAGTTATGGAATATATCTGGAGCTCAACAAACTCAGGTTCAATTTCAAAGAGAATTTGTTTATATTTATTCCAATACTATTGTTGGCCCTTGACCAAGTTTTGAGGAACACTTGGTCATATTTGACCGTTTTTGGGACTTCGACAGCCTGTCGAAGACGAAGCGCAAAGCGAAGCGGAGATTGCGGAAGATAGACCCCCTTTTTGGTTCCTTTTTGGGTTTTTGGGAATATATAATGGGAAATGGATGTTGGCCCGTGGGTTTACCCACTCTTAGGCCCACTTTTGTAATGTATAAATAGATCTCTAGGCGATGTAAGTAAAGGGGGGGTGGGAGGGAAGATTAGCCAAGGGCTTAGTGCTAGAATTGATCTATGTGATTGACCTGTAGATATGAGTGCAAGTGTTGTAAGTGCTGAGTGCACAGATTGTAAGGAGGCTCTATGCTAGATCTACTCGAGGAAGGAGGATCTAGCGAGGTGCGTGCAGATCTCCTGTCCTTTACGGAGTAGGATTTTGATAGCTCTGTGTTGTAACCATATTGACTGAAGCTAATAAAGAAGAAGAGTTGGTGGACGTATCCCCAGGGTGGTGGTGAACCACGTAAATATTATGTGTTTTGCTTTGTGCTTATTCTTAGATGTTGTTGAGTGCCTAGATGTGATTAAAAAGACTTGTGTATGCTTAATGCTAGAGATGTATATGAATGCTAAATCCAATGTGTATGAATATGCTAAGTGCTTGGTCTACTAGATCTGATCTGTCTTGTTGTTGCTAAGTGATAAAATAACTTAGACGTAAGTGAATGTTGTGATGCTCTGTTATGTCAGCGAAGTAAATCTAAGTGGAATATTGATGAATGATCTATGCTAAGTGATTGGTAAGAGATATAATCACATATTTGTGTCCCATCTAAGGTTGTAGACACCTGAGTCTTGCAACCATCCCTGCCTCTACCTCGGGTGAGACTTCATCTGCTTCGCAGGTGTTGCTGAAAGGGTCGGTAGTTAGGGTTTTTTTGGTGCATTGTTGTAGCTATGAACCCTGGGTATGCCCCTGTGCCAACAAATGGTTCTGTTTCCAGGACTAAAACTGTGATTGTTGGGAACTAAGGGAGAAGAAGCTTTGTGCAAAGATTCATCCTAAAACTGTGGAAGCTCTGTGTGTATATCTGTGCCCTAGTGCGTAGTATTTTACTTGATCTGAAAAGCTCTGTGATGAAAAGAGAAGGGTGGATCTGAAGAAAATAAGCGAGATCTGAACGCTTTGTGCTCTAAGAAAAGTAAAAGTGGAAGTTTCTGAAGAAAAGAGGTTAGATCTGCAGAAAATAGGTAAGATCTGTAAGCTCTATGCTCTGATAAAGGTAAGAATAGTAGAAAAAGTTTTAGATCCGAAAGCTTTGTGCTCTGTACAAGTAAGATAAGTGAAAAATTTTGTTTCTAGAGCATGGATCTAGGTATGTTTTGTAGACTTTGTCCTAGCTTGAAAACTAGGGCATTAATAGATGAAAGAAAGTTTGACATGAATAGATATGACAGATATGTTATACCTATGCATAGAAAGAATGTTTGAACTAACAAATGGATGCAGGATCCTAGAAAGAATTTTTTGCAAGCTAGTTACCATGATCCTAGTGCGTAGTATAGAAGAAGTTGGGGATCATTTAAGAGAAAGAGAGGATTAACCCTATGTTACAGTTGCAGAAGACCGAGACATCTTGATAAGGAATGCGTGGGAGATCTAGTTGTCTATGTTGTAAATCCTTGGACCACGAAGTATTGGATTTCCCTAGAATGATTGCTAAGATTGACGGCATGAATCTGAATGAACAAAACCCTAAGGCCGATCCAGAAAGAGTAGAACCCCAGCAAGAATCAGAGAAGGTACTGCTGCAGATGAAAGACACCTTGACCGATCACCGACATGTTAGGCTACCAGATATCTTTAAAGAAAAAGAATGCATTGAAGCAAGAATAGGAGACTTTGACATTGACTCTGTCCTTGATGAAGAAACACCAGTCAACATTATGCCAGAGAGAACTTGGGAAGCTATAGGAAGACCTGATATGATTCCTTTATTAAGAGGAATATGGTTATTCAGAGGGAAACTGGTAAACCTATGTGGAAGGCTCACTCAGATATCTATGAACGTCAATGGAACTTCGACCGAGGAAGATTTTGAGATTATCAAATTTATTAAGGACAGTGCCCCATTTACTATGTTACTTGGAAAACCTTGGATTGAAAGAGATCAAGCCAGGAAGAAGGAAGAAGAAAATGTTTTAGAACAACAAAGACAAGAGTTAAAGATTTCATGACCAGAAGGATCGTGCATTTGATTGAGGAACAAGAGGACAAATCAAATCTATTTGACACTAGAATCCTGGATGTCAAAGTTGCAAGAACATTAGAGGACTCACAGAAGATTGAAGTATATATCTCAGATATAGAAGAAATATTACCCATGAATCCTAGGAGAGAACCTCAGCAGTGTAGAGTGACTATGCCCAAGGAAAATAAGAATCAGAATGAGAAAAGAACCACCGAGACAAAGATCATGGGGAAGAAGGATAGGAAGCTAAGTAAAAAGAGAGATAAGATCGACAGGCTACAGAGGGTTCTAGAGGGAACCTCTCATAAAGAAACTTTTCAAAATTGGAGCTTCATCGGGATATCAGAACAGCGACATGGGTCACTTCACCATGGTGAAGCAATATAGCCGTTGGAGGCCGATATATCCGTTCAAATGTCGCTCCGAACAGATCAAAAAGTATTGATGGCTCATCACCAGACTGTTAGACCACACCATAATAAACAGAACAAGAGTTAATGAAGACCCATATCCGTTACAAACGATCCATTACAGAGTTACTTACTTATTCCATCGCACCATGCATGGAAGACACTTTTTCTAATTGCGAATTTGAGTCCGCAAACTACATGAATTGTGAACAGTGATTACTCCACTCTTATTCTCTACCGTATTACAGTACCTGCGTTACTTTGAGAACCTGAGATATTGATCCTGAGCATATATGTCCGATGAATTTAGCGCAGCTAAAGAATCTGTAAGAGAGGTACTTGCTAGCCTCAGAGCCGAAAGAGTCATGTCAGAGAGAGGATTGTCTATAGGTTTACAGGCATCATCGACAAGAGGAGTGCAAGCCTCCCCGTCGACTGCTCAAGCAGGAACATCCCAAGCCGGTGCAGAAAGAAGAACCAAACATAAAAACGATATGGCCAACGCAAAGTTGGTTCCATCCATCCTACCTACTTACATACCACGACAAGATCACAGCATTGAAGTTTAGTGACTTCAACTTGGGGGATCGTCAAGTTTACAGCATGCTTGCCCCATACAAGTACCTAACCTGAACCAAGGGAAAGAATTCAAAGATCATCCCTCAAAAATGGACGATGGACCTCGCACAGTCCACTCTGGTCAACGTTATGAAGATATCGCACTTCGATAGACACCAGGAGGTGAATGCTTGTGTGACGTTGTTGATGGCGAGTTACCATGGAGGATACTTATTGTTAAACTGTTGCATAACATTTGATCCAGTGATGATCAATCGGATCATCGGGCCTAGCATGCAGGGCCCTGATCCCCATGATTACTATCCTGGAAAGACCGTGGATCACGATCTTACTCAGAAGATCAAAGAATCTTATGGCGATGTTGAAAAAGGCGCGCGAGGCTACAAGGTAGATTCTATTGAAAGTGGCATAGTGTGCCTCGCCTGTCAGTTGATCACAGGGAAGTTGGTACGCAAGAATCGACCCACACAAGTATCTGGCTTTGTATTCGACCTCGCAGGGAAGTGCGCAGAGGGACTACAGATGAACTGGGTGAAGTACCTGGTTAATCAACTAGAGATTGACTGTAAAGAAGCCCAGGATCAGGGGCATGAATTCCATTTTAGCTGGCTCTTGATACTTATATATTTCGTTGCATGGGAGCTACCGGAAGGTGCAACCTTCTCGGACATTGACCCCTTTGAACCACTAGTTGCGAAGTTCAGTACACTATGGTACTCGAAAAATATGAACAAGCAGTGGAAATCCAATGCCTTCTTCCATGCCTACTACACCCAGTTGAAGCTCTCCATCCAGTCCGAGCCTCGCCTGAGCCCGAATACTTTACACAAGTTTTGACCTTTGATGAAGTTCAGCGCGAACCGCCATTTCACATATATTACAGCACTCGCTGATGAGCACAAGGAACATCTTCGGTATTATTATAAGCTGACAGAAGAAGACCTGAAGGAGATCACTAAGGAATGGTCGGCGAACCTTCTTGTTTCAGCAGACCTTGCAGAAATGTCTGACATCGACAGCCCAGAAGTTGCTTAGGATACACCTAGGCCTAGTAAGACAAAGAAAACAAAGAAGATGAAGAAGGTTGAGGAAGTCCAGGATATAGATAGCCTATCTTTGAGGACAAGTTCCACTACACCATAGCAAGGAGGTGATGGCGAAGACTTAGAGGAAGCCAAACAAAGACCAGAAGACGAAGTAGAAATCATAAAGAAGAGGAAGGGTTCACCTTCGGAACCTTCCTCCCAAAAGAAATTAAAAGCACCCATAACTAAGTTGCAGACCACGTTCACTCCAGATGACTTCAGTTTCCTCATCGCAACTATGAATGAAGCTATATAAGAGATAGCAGAAAAGCAGGAAGCTAAGCAAGAAACAATGTACTACAGAATTGAGATCGAGCTCCAAGGAGTGTAACAGGCACTTCAGTCTAGCCGCACAGTCTCCACTGCTCCCCTGCCAGAAGGAACAACAGAAGAGGGAGATGAACCAATTAAACTCCGCAAGATTGTTGACACAGTCAAAGTACGCCTTTAAAAAGAACAGGAAGAAACAATGCAGGCCACCCAGGCCTTAAAGCAAGCACAGGAGGAAATCATTGAACAACGTCGAGCTACGCATCAAGTGAAGGACACTCTCCGAGCGAAATTTGAAGAAAACAAAGTGAAGTTCCAAAAAGAGAAAGAGCAGTTGCTCGCGAAGCAGATAGGGATTGAAGAAGTAGTCAACAGATCATTTCGCTCTGTGACCGGCTTAGAGAAGAAGGAAGAAGAACCTATAGAACGCCAAGTGATGAAGCTTGCTGAAGTTATTTAGCAACTTCAATAAAGAGTCATGGAATTAGAGCTTCAGACCATACCAAGTACCCCGCAAGAAGTGCGCGACCAGCGAGAAATGACTACCTGGAGCATAGTAGAAAGGATTAAATCACTCACTGAGGAATGCAAATAGTTAAGTAGCAAAAGTGCGCAGATATATGAGAACCTAACCGAGAATCCAGAATTGCATAAATTGGAGTCGCAGCTCCAGGAGGCGAAGCATGAAGCTGAAAAGCTACAAGTGCAGCTGAAGGCCCTATCACCCGTAGAGAGAATGAAGTGGTCTCACAAGCAGCGCACCACCCAGCAGCAGATCCATATGATCCAAAGCAAGGTAATGGAAGTAACTCAACAACTTCAACCTGTGCAGGATAAGGCATGCATGTTATTTACAGAGATCGAGACCCAAGGAACAGAGCTAGAACAGGTCATCATCTCAACAGAGCAACGCCTCGATAGAC
>ML840735.1:0-14442 GCA_009831015.1 Picea engelmannii | reverse complement strand
GGCTTAGTGCTAGAATTGATCTATGTGATTGACTTACAAAGCTGAGTGCAAGTGTTGTAAGTGTTGAGTGCATAGATTGTAAGGAGGCTCTGTGTTAGATCTACTCGAGGAAGGAGGATCTGGCGAGGTGCACATATATCTCCTGTCCTATGCGGAGTAGGATTTTGATAACTCTATGTTGTAACCAGATTGACTGAAGCTAATAAAGAAGAAGAGTTGGTGGACATAGCCCCAGGGTGGGGGTGAACCACGTAAATACTGTGTGTTGTGCTTTGTGCTTATTCTTAGATGTTGTTGAGTGCCTAGATGTGATTAAATAGACTTTCTTATCCTTAATGCTATAGATGTATATGAATGATAAATCCAATGTGTATGAATATGCTAAGTGCTTGGACTACCAGATCTGATCTGTCTTGTTGTTGCTAAGTGCTAAAATAACCTAGACCTAAGTGAATGTTGCGATGCTCTGTTATGTCGACGAAGTTGATCTAAGTGGAATATTGATGAATGATCTATGCTAAGTGATTGGTAAGCAATATAATCACATATATGTGTCCTAGCTAAGGTTGCAGACACCTGAGTCTTGCAACCACCCATGCCTCTACCTCGGGTGAGACTTATCTGCTTCGCAGGTGTTGCCGAAAGGGTCGGTAGTTAGGGCTTTGTTGGTGCGTTGTTGTAGAATTGAACCCTAGGTCTGCCCCTGTGCCAATAAATATTCATATTATTTTATTTAATAGCATTTTTGTGGCCCAAATGTAAACCATGTTCCAATTTGAAGGTTGTTTTCGACTCGCAAATTTTGCTAAAACGCATATGCGATAGAGAAAATATATGAGTTAACATTTTCATATGCAAGCATATTCTCAAATATGACAAGCTGTAATATATGCACAATATTAAAGAGGGACATCACGCCAACACCTTTATAGATGATAGTGGGCTAGCACAATATTGCATTCTTACTATGATGATGCCTTAAAAAAACTAAAATAACCAAAAAAAATTGGCAATTCAAGATCGACACAAAAAAATCATCAGATCCCATAATATTCTCCGATTAATGTGTTTTAATGGGACATGTTCTCGAGATTTTCGCTTATTAATTCCAATATTTTCGAACCTATGTGGTGATATGTCACTAGTAAAATCATAATTAATGTGCATTGGGAAGGGGCAAAGGTGGCGGGCATAGAGGGGAGCAAAAAATGCTTTCAAACTTTTGTGAACCCGGGAGTTCGTGAACCCCTGAAAATTTGAAGAATCGACTAAGTATGGAAAGGTGGGGCGGTCAGAGGGAGTCATCGTAGGTAGAGTGAGGCTTGTGAGTTCGAGGAGTCCAGGGTCAAATTGTAGATCACCAAATTTTGGGGTGCAATATGTATACCCAGAACACGAGGCATGAGAATTTGATAGCGCCTACCCGAGAACCCGTGGCCATAAAATTGGCTAAGTATGGAAATGAACGGTGGTCGGTCGAACTCGTGATGTGAAGATATATATAGAGATGAGGATTTGTCAGTCTGCCACCCCAGAAACCTGTGAGAATAGAAACGCGACTAAGTATAGAACCAGAAACGGATAATAGAGGGGAAGAAGAAAAGCAAAAAACGGGTAAGTATAGAAGAGGAAAAAGAAAGGGAGAAAAGAACTTTATCCCTCACACAAAAACACTTAGTATGATAATTATCAAGCCATAGAAACACATTAACTATGGAAAAAACTTTCTCATCTATGAAATATAGTTGGAGCTCGACAAACTCTGATTCAAGTTCAAAGAGATGTTGTTTATATTAATTTCAACATTTTCATATTATTTTATTTTAATAGTATTTTTGGTGGCCCAAATGTAAACCATGTTCCAATTTGCATTTCTCAAGTGGAGATGTGTTTATGAAGACACATTTCCTTGAACCATAGTTCAAGGGCAAGGAAAGTGCAATGTGGACTGCTTGTTGAGTAGACATTTGTTGAAGATTAAGCAATGTATTTCCAAGTGCACGTATCATTTGCATAGCATCAATATGACTTTTTTCATGTTTTTTGCGTATTCTTCTAAATGCACTTGTCATAGATTTATCAACCTTTGTCATGTATGAGGTACAATATGATGTTGTAGCATATGCATTGAGGACATATTGTGCGTCTGTATTTTCATTCCACATAACTAGTTGGTCCTTGGAGAAACTGTTGTTCCAAATATGTGAAAGTTTTCATTTAAAGAAAATTGTTGGTTGTTTAAGTGTAGATTGTATGGCTTGGATGTACTCATGTTTTGTTAGATTTAGCTCTGTCAAGAATTATTGGAAGCTCATTAAGTCATCAAAGTCTCCTTGTTCTAGAAATGCAAACAAATATTTAGATTTCTCAATGAGAACATTGTCCTCTAAACTAATTGGCTCTATGATTCTTGTGGTTCTCATTGGCGGCACAGGGAAGTTGTATCTGAAATGCGAATTTTACGTTTTTTATAGCTTATTGTATGATAATGTCTATGAACTTTGGCAAGTTCTGGATCCAAATGCTTTGTGTTGCATGTCATGTATTTGTCCAGAAACTGCTCAATCTGTGAGTTGTTGTCATTTCCATAGACCGATGCACCCTCTATCCACAATAGTGCATGGTCATGCTCACTCCCTCTATTTTGGAATTTGGTCACAAAATAGTAGTCCGATAGTAGTCACAAAACAATGCCTCGTCAATTGACTCACCAGTTTGTTGTTTGTTTCTTGCTCTTGTTTGCTTCAACTTTGCAAGGTTGAAGTCCTACATCCACAGTTGGACTTGTTGTTGCACTTTACACGGTTGGGATTTTGCATCCGCATTTGGAACTACGTTTTTGGCATTCCTCATTGACAGGTAAGTTTCAGTGCTAGGGTCGCACTCCTATTCGTTGTTTGTTGTTTGTTATTTCCAGTTTGCAAGTAAGAAATTTCAACACTGGGAATGCCTGAGTCAAAATCCTCTTGCAAAAAATATTTGTATGTTACTACTATGACCAGAGAAACAAGGGTGTAATGATTCCTTGGTCTTGTTCTTGAACGTCAATGTTTGACACAGAACCCACCTCTATCACAGGCATAGTGACATATAAAAAAGGAAATCGAGTTTTCTCCTCATATTTTATGTTCTTGAAAACAATACGTTTGGTGCATTTTTTCAAGTTGTTCCTCATTTTTTTTTTTTTGCATTGTTATTTTCCAATGAGCTATGGTTTGATGTCCAGGACATGGAAGTGGGCATATATGATTGGAAGGGAACATCCTAAAACAAATGCACAAAATGTATGGCTTGCAAGAACAAAAAATATGAGGAGAACATTCGATTTTCTTTTTTATATCTCATTATGGCTGCAAAAGAGGTGAGTTCAATGTCCAGGATTGACAATCAAAGGGGAACAAGACGTTTTGGAAGGGAACGACGTGAAAACAATGCACCAAACATATGGTTTTCAGGAACATAAAAAATGAGGAGAAAAATTGATTTCCTTTTTAATATGTCACTATGGTTGTGACAGAGGTGGGTTATGTGTTGAACATTGACGTTCAAGAATAAGACCAAGATAGAACTACACTCCTATTTCTCTGGTCGTGGTAATCACATACGAAGATGTTCTGCAAGAGGATTTTGACTTATCCACTCCCAGTATTGAAAAATCTTACTTGCAAACTGGAAATAGCAAACAACAACCAACGAATAGGAATGCAACCATGGCACTGAGACTTACCCGTGAATGGGGAAAGAAAGAAGCACAGTTCCAATCGCGGATGCAAAATCCCTATCGTGCAAACCACAACAATAGTTCCAACTATGGATACAGGATCCCAACCTTGCAAAGTTGAAGCAAAAAAGAGCAAGCAACAAACAACAAACCAGTGAACAAGCACCAAGAGGTCCAACTGCAGTTGTAGGACCTCAACTTTGCAAAGTTGAATCAAACAATAATAAGCAGCATCCAGCAAACCAACGAGCAAGCATCAACCAGTGAACCAGTAATGTTGGTGAAGAACAATCTTGCCCAAATTCACTGCAGACAAGATTTTATCCAAAAATCGGAGGAAAATGTATTGTAACATGCATGTTAAGTAAACATTTAAGGTTGTGAGGCTTGTTAGGTAAACATTTAAGGTTGTGAGGACCGTCCAAGGGCCTCCCACTATGTAAATATTTACGAAAGATGCATTTTGCACGGTTGGGATTATGCACCCCCAATTGGAACTGTGCTTCTTTCATTCCCCATTCATGGGTAATTTTCAGTTCCATGGTTGCATCCATATTTGTTGTTTGATTTTTCCAGTTTGCAAGTAAGAATTTTCAATACTGGGAATGTTTGAGTCAAAATCCTCTTGCAGAACATCTTTGTATGTGACTACTACAGCCAAAGAAACATGATTGTAATGTTGTCTTGGTCTTGTTCTTGAACGTCAATGTTCGACACGAACCCCACCTCTATCGTAGCCACAGTGACATATGAAAAAGGAAATCGAATTTTCTCCTCATATTTTTTGTTCCTGAAAACCATACGTTTGGTGCATTTTTTTCATAATGTTCCTCATATTTATTTTTGCATTTCTATTTTCCAATGAGCTATGGTTTGATGTCCAGGACATGGAAGTGGGCACATGTGATTGGAAGGGAACAACCTAAAAACTGCGCCAAATGTATGGTTTTCAGGAACATAAAATATGAGGAGAACATTCGGTTTCATTTTTAATATGTCATTGTGGCTGCAACAAATGTGGGTTATGTGTCCAGTGTTGATATTCAAAGGGGAAAAAGATGTTTTGGAAGGGAACATCCTGGAAAAAAAATGTAGCAAACGTATGGTTTTCAGAAACAGAAAAAATGAGGAGAAAATTTGATTTCCTTTTTATATGTCACTATGGTTGCGATAGAGGTGGGTTTTGTGTCGAACATTGATGTTCAAGAAAAATACCAAGGTAGCATTACACTCTTTTTTCTCTAGTCGTAGTAGTCACATACAAAGATGTTCTACAAGAGGATTTTGACTCGAGCATTCCCAGTATTGAAATTTTTTACTTGCAAACTGGAAATAGCAAAAAACAAACAATGAATAGGAAGGAAACCATGGCACTGAAACCTAACCATGAATGGGGAACGATGGAAGCGTAGTTCCAATTGCAGATGCCAAACCCCAACCGTGCAAACTACAACAACAGGTCCAACTGCGGATGCAGGATCTTAACCTTACAAAGTTGAAGCAAACAAAAGCAAGCGACAAACAACAAACCAGTGAACAAGCACAAAGAGGTCCAACTGCAATTGCAGAATCTCAACTTTGTAAAGTTGAATCAAACAACAATAAGTAGCATCCAGCGAACCAATGAGCAAGCATCAACCAGTGAACCAGTAATTCCGGTGAAGAACAATATTGCCCATATTCACTACAGACAACATTGTATAAAAAAATAGGAGGAAAATGTATTGTAACACGCCTGTTAAGTAAACATTTAAGGCTTTGAGGCCTGTTAGGTAAACATTTAAGGCTTTGAGGCCTGTTAGGTAAACATTTAAGGCTTTGAGGCCTATTAGGTAAACATTTAAGGCTATCAGGATCGTCCAAGGGCCTCACGCTGTGTAAACATTTAAGAAAGAATGTAGTGTGGCAGGCATGTTTACGTACGTAATAATAAAAATGTCTCTTTAAGTACTTAATAATAACAATAAAAAATAATAATAACAATAGTTCGAACAATAGAGACTATGAAAAAAAAATTAGTCAAAGGACAAAGTAATATGAAGTCAACTGATAAAAAACTGACTCTCGATGCTCAAAACTTTGGATATCTAAACATTTAAATAAAAATAGTAAAAATTCAAAAAGACCGTAGATGATCAAAAACTTTGGATATGCTAACATATAATACATTGGGAATAGAGAAGTTGGCAATAAGACCTCGAATCTATTATCCAATGAGATCATGACATATATGATTTTTTTTATTATATAAAAAATAATGTTTTTAGTTCTCTAGTTCGAACAATAGAGATTATGCAAAAAAAAATTATTCGAAGGACAAACTAATATGAAGTCAACGAATTATCAATCGTTATAGTCCATCTACGCCTTCGGCAAGGACTAATAAAGGGAATAAGTATGGACAGCTTGTAAAAGTTTTGATGTTTGTTATTATTAAATCATTATTTATTCTACAACCATTGAGACCCTTAGATTTCTATGTACGGATTGTTGAAACAAGATGTGGTGAGTTGTGTGTTTGTCTTTATCTTTGAGTTGTGTGTTTGTCTTACCTTTCTTCTAGGACAATATGTGTTTTGTATAAAGATGTTTTTAACATACCATAGTTTGAATACTTGGATGAAGAAGTAAAAATGAAAGCATACAACTCAATATGAGAGATGTGTAATTTTCTTGGTGCTTAACATAACACGAGATTAAAAAGAAATATTAATAATAATAAAATATTTCAATGTTAACCATAAATAAAAATATTTTAATGTTAAATTTTATGAATCTGTTTTAATGTCCTTGACATAGTGTTAATATTGTTTAGTTCTTACAAAAAAAAAATGGACCTTTTTTTAACAAGGAAACACTTTTTGCGTGTATTTTTTGGCTTTTTTAAATGTAAACCACAAAGAAAAAACTTCACATACATGTGTGTTAGCGTGTAACACTCTATTGCATTTTCACATTGGGGTGAAAAACAAATGGTTGCTCTTCTTTTTGGGGGGCATTCATGAAAATTATGTATGATTAAGACATGAGAATTTTTTTGACCTGTAAGAAGAAATCTAGCACACCATTTTTATTCTCAATTTCAAGTTCTTTAACACTCATTTTTTTTCACTTTCCGACTCTTCAAGCTTGCTTGACAAATCAATATTGCCAAATCTATCGTAATTATGGTCTCTAAGGAAGAATGCTTTGTAAAACATCGTGAATATTCTACTGGAACAATTTGGCACAATGGATCTTACAAGTTTCAATAAAATATTTGTTATGTGGTGCTTACTTATGATTAAAACTTTGTATTGCAAGCAGAGCGCTCAAAACACCAAAATAATCTGAGAATGAAACACTACAAGGAGAACACCTTCTAGTGGAGGTTTTTAGTGTTACAAAATTTGGCAAAATTTTCAAAAAAGCATCCACTACAACCTCCTCTATTAGTTGCAGAGGTTTTAACGAATGTTCCATATAACTAAAAAAATTAGGTGGGCAGAGGTTGTAGCGGATGTTTTTTTTTAGTGCGTTTATTGTCAAAACGCATCGGTGCACCATTAAATAAAACGCCCCGGTACGTACCTAAACATAAAACACACTGGAATGACCTTACATAAAATTCCTTGGAACATACATAAAACCATAAAACACACTGATGTGCCATTACATAAATTCTCAGTGCGGACATAAAACAAAAACGCACCGGTGTGTCATTACATGAAATGTCGTGGTGTGTACATAAGATGGAAATGTGTTGATTCGCCATTACATTATTTCCCCGATGCATACCTATGACGTAAACGCACCGGGGCGGTTATGGTTATTACGCCCTAGATTCCCATTTTGTTGTATGCAACTCCAGTGTGCTTGTATTTTATGTTTGTTCCAGTGCTTGTATAATTCATACGTTCTAGTGCCTATATTACATATAGAGCACTAGTATGTTTATCATATTAAATGCACCGATGCATTTAATTTTTTTAAAGCACCTGTGTTGTTATTATATTTAAAAAATCGATGTGTATTTATCCCATGTCCACTGTAAAATTTTAAAATGATATATATTATCGCACATTTTGTGCACCGGTGCTTCCATATAATTTATATGCATCGATGCTTCAGTATGCTTAATATGCACCAGTGTGTATAACCCTTTAAAAAACATTGATTTCCATATTATCTCACGCACCATTTTGTGAGTTCATAAGAATTCACCGACATGTATATATTTTAATTAATTGTTTTTTTGCAAATATTTTTTATAATAATATTGTTTTTTATATTTTTGTTATTGCATTTTGATATAATGATTGCATTAATGCCTTATCCAATGAATTACACATATGTTATTTGCAACAATGTAAATTATTCACATATTAATTAATTAGTTATTTGTGACAATGTAAATCATTCACATATTAATTAATCAACAACACAACATTTTACAACATTTGACAATGCAATAAAATAACAAACTCATTTTCTTACATATGAATAAGAAACCCATGGTCATACAAAATGGGACAACGTAAAGGTTCACAATAATCAAAATAGAACCAATATGTAATTGTTACAGTTGTTGGTAACATGTCCTCATGCAATTGGGACATTATGTCCACTGCATTAAGAAAAAATATCCTTAATTTTTACACACTAATACTACAAAACATACAACTTGCAGTAACATTCAATTATATTGATTGTCATTCATCACTTGAACTATTTTCATTGCTCGAGCTGTGTGCGTCATTCATTTCTTGATCAGTTGTAGGCGATATTGTACTTTGGTTATTTAAATGGATGTTTTCTTTCTCAACTTCTTGTTAACGTTTCAACTGGTCATCTTCCATCTACAAACATAGAAATAAAGTGTAATAAGTACATCTACATTTATAATATAGTGGAATATACATGATTGCGTAAATCAAAAGGCGTACCATAGAAATGAGTGATTCATAAACCATACACATCATTTTGAAGCCTTGCCTCATGCCACTTAACACAAGATTTTCGATTGGCTCCTCTCCATACTTTGTTTTCTACATGTTTAATATGCCATGACAAAGCTTAGTGGATATAATTAATATAAAGGTTTCTTATTGTTCCATTAATTATAAAACAAGGGAAGCTAAACAATATTGATACTTACAAATTGTTCAATTAAATCTTGATACTTCAACATATACTCGCATCCCTCACTTAACCCAATGTTGATCAATTGTTCGGTTGGCTCTTTTTTGTATGTTAGCACCTATTAGAAGACATCCATGGATTAGTGTAAATTAATTATTTAAATATAAAGATCACAACAAATATGAAAAATTAAGTAACATCGAAAACGTAAGTACTATCAAACTTTGTGATCAACCCTTTTCTTCCTTTATGTCTTTTCTTATGTGTTGATTGGGTCCCATTTTGTTTTCTTTTCCGCAACAAAACAATTGAAAATTGGTATTTAATATGATAAATAAATTCGATATACATAAAAGAATAAATGAATGATTGCATACCTCTAATGCACGTTGTTGTTGGGATGCATCCTCTTGTGATGCAATTATGTTCATTTATTTTACCATCTCCTTGTACACTCTTTTGGACATCCTTATCGGCGTGTGTTGGATTTCCCCTCGTTTTTTGCTTGGAATTTTCATAATCTTCTTGAAAAACAAAAAAAAACACTATTTTTTTCTTAAATGGACATGAAAGTAAATATCGCAAAACAAATTAATTTGGTAATTATTGGAACATATTATGGAAAAACATGTTTAGTAATAATACCTTTTATATTATTCTTTTTTGTTATTGTAAGTTTTTGCTATTTCAAATCTCATGGGTCTCATTGACCATGGCTCCGGAAACGCTTCTTGTAGTGAATGTATAGCCTGATTCTTGGAGTCACTAGATTGATTTTTGTGTTGTAAGTGGAAATTACGCTATACGTTCTTTCCATTATATCCCTCAAAGATCTATAAAACAGTTTGCCCCTCACATTAACTTCAAGAACCACTCCAGATGAAATAATGACCAAGTCGTCATCATCATTTACATCCTTAATGATTTCTATTGGTCCCTGCATAGCATTAAAATAATGTGAAATCAAGTGTTTAAAACTTGTTAGCAATTAATGTTAAGAAATTTATTTTTAGTAAAAGTCGAAGAAAAAATTAATGTTTATTACCTTTCGATCCACATGTTTCCTCTCTTTGCAACATTTCCATAAATATTTTACGCTCTTCTGAACTCAGATTGCGAACAATCTTATCGAGTTTCTTCAAGTTTTTGCTCTGCATGACGCATATTAACCAATACACATCATTAATTTAAACTTACAAATATTTCAAATATATTAAATTTTTAATAAAACTTAAAGAACTTGCCTCCCTCTCTTCTTGGGATGAGTTACCATTGCACTCACTACAATAAGATGTTTTCTTTGAACTTGTATTAGCCATCTTGTATAAAAAAAAATAGGAATCATCAAAAATATAAATTATGATTTTTTTTATACAATCTAGTATTTTAGTGTGCTTCATTAAACCGAATGCACCAGGGAGTCAAATATATACGTGCACCAGGGTGTCAAATATATACACACATAGGGGTGTCAAATATATATTTTCACAGGTCCATACTATTAGTCATTGTGCATTGCTAACCCATACCCATATGATACGAAAATCAATAATATTTAGTTTTCGACTAATCGTTGATTTTCACAGATATACGTGCCCTGGGGTGCTTTTTTATATAGTGAGCATCGTGTTGCTACCTCTGTACAATGTACACCGGGGAAATTTCCTTGTATAGTGTGAACCACATACCGTGGAAACGTTTTTTTTTTTAAATGTTGACAACAATAGGGTTGACAGGGTTTGGGATTCGATGCAATGAGTGGTACTATTTCAATGGATACCAAATGCCCCATATGAAACTAAATAAACCTTATAAAAATATATTGCTTAAAAAAATAGGGGAATAAGAAAAAACAAGAAGAAAGCTACAAATTCCAATACCGAAGGTAACTATGAAACCCCTATATTTTTTTTAACATGCATTAAAAATAGTTTGAATCAAATGGGGAAATATTGAAATGATCAGTAGAATGAAATCACATACCTGAAATTTCTTCTTTGTAGATTTGTATGTGCCCTATAGATCCCTTCCAAAGTTGGCTCTTCAAAAAAATCTAGCCACTCCATAGTGTTTCGTGGTAAATCTCTCTTTCACAAATCTTCCCTCTAAGTTTTGCCAAAAAATAAAATAATGAAGTGTTTTAATTTATAAACAAATATGTTTTGAAAAATGAAATTCCCTCTCTTTTTTCACTATGTTTTTTTAATTTGTATGTAAAAACACTTATTAAACTATATATTTTAAAAATTAAATTTGTCATCAAATCAGTGTGCCTCACTAATTCATATGCACCGATGCATATATGACTAAACAACGCATTCATACCAATTTTATCGACAAAATAGAAATGCAAACCTCCACAATTAAAATTTATGGATGTTTTGGTTTGTGGAGGTTCTAACAGATGGACGGTTCAATGTGTTTCATAGTTGGTTGCACTGGTGCATTATACACACACACACACACACACACAGGTGCGTTATAAAATAAATAAAAGCATCGATAAATTTTAATATCATATGCATGCATGTATTGATGATGGTTTTAGCTCAAATGCAAGGAAAATAAGGTTATAATATCAAATGGGAAATACGTCATATTCAAGCCCATTCCATATCATTGCAAGTTTGTCAATTTCTCCCGCATCATTTGAAGTAAGTCTAGATTTTTATTTATAATTCATTTATCTGATTGAATTTATGTCATTTATGCACATGCATTTGAGTATTTGTTCATTGAATTTTGTAGGATCGAATTGGAATCAAGTTTGGATGAGAAAGATATTCCACCAGTGCAAAAATGTTGCAAGATCTTATCAAGAGAAATATATCACAGACAATTGTTTGATGAAAATGGACAGTTTCTTTACTCTTTCAATTGTAACATGCCATCTTCCAATAATTTGCAGCCTGGGCCAATGATATTACACTATGATTTGGATCTCTTTTATGACACGCCAGTGGTATATGTTTGTTCAAAATGTAAAGGGTTGAAGAAGAACCCTTGACATGCCACATTGTCTCATTATATTAATGATCGACTACCCAAAGTTGATGGTCTAATACCTCCCACTGTGGTCAATAATCTAATAGGTGATATAGAAAAGACATGTAGGAACACTTCCATATGATCATTTTTTGAAAATTTGGAAGATAAGTCAACTATTTTTCGTCCTAAATTGGCCAACCCATCTCCTTCTGTTGATTCAATGGAGAGTTCTTATAGTGAGCCAAAGTATGATATCAATACTACCCAAAACATCACTACTAGGAGATCAAAAAAGTTGTATCAACTAAGAGAAAAAATGTCCAAGTACACACCAAAGTGTATTCAATTGTTGGAAGGTAATGATGACTTACCTCTTCCTATCCATCTGCAAATTAAATACCAAACCTCTTACAATCGAGCTTTGTATGGCACGTGGTTGTTGTCCATGCATGTGTTTGATGTTCGAACTGAATTCTCTTTTTGTGGTAATAGTTATATGATTTCCAAGTCTAAAATAGATGTTGCAAATCTTGGGTTGTTTATCCTTTCACATATTTGTTCTTCCCAAATAATCAGTGGCACTTATGCCATTTTCTGGTCCTCTTTATAGTCATTATGATTACTTGAATATTTTCAAATACAAACATAGCATTTCCATGTATAGTATGTGCATGAATGGTTATGTTTCTATATACTTTAATGGGAAAAACTTATTATCTATCAACGGTCGTTCACGAACTCATGGGAACATCGCAAAGTTCATAAATAGTTGTAGGGCCTCATTATTTAGTGCAAATTGTTCCTTTGAGGAACACTCCAATGACAAAGAGTTCTTTATGAAAAGGAAGGCATCCAGATTTGTTGTTGTGCATGAAATATGTAGTTTCTCTCCTGGTGACAAGTTATTAATAAACTATAACTCATAGTCCGCCAACCTCTCATCAAAAACACCTTGAATTAGGTCTATCTTTAAACGTCCCCTTGGGGCATAAGAAAAATATGATTGAGTAATCGTATTTTTGGATTTTCAATCGAACTAATGTAAATGAATTGCTTAATTTGACATTTGTTTTATGAAGTGGTTGGTTGCATGTTACAATCATTACATCAAAGATTGGAACTAAGATCCCTATAATTTCTACACATGGACTTTTGTTTATTTTATTTGCTGGGTTTGCTTAATATTTTTTTATATTTTTAAATATTAATATAAAATTAATTTAATTTAATATTCTTTAAACCTTAAAAAAATAATTAATTTATTCAATGATGAAATCAAATAATTACATTTCCTTATGAGGAGATTCATAATTAGAAAAATCAATAATAGCACCTATATTTCACTTGGGGGCCAAATATCCCATTTAGATGGGTCATGTGGTGGTTTTTTATCCTTGTTCATCGCCCATGAGTCATAGAAGCTTCATTTATAACCTAATTCCCTCGTTTTCATTCTCTTACAATGGTCAATTCTCTGAGACCCACCCCTCATTTGTGTAGATTTTAACCTTGTACAATTATTTACTGCAAACAAATTTTCAATAAAATAACATAAAAAATACAATGGCAAATACACATATTACATAGAGATTTTTCCCTTGGAAACTCAAACTGGGAAAACCAACATATTCTATATTCATCATCACATACATTGTTTACAATACAATATACATATTGGATCTCGTAGCATCCAGAACAATAATCCAATAACCTGGATTAGTCAACAACCCTAATTCCTTAACCGGAAATAGAAAACCATCGGAGAAAACCATGTGCCAAAAAACTGCCCAAAAACAAACGCAAAAAACCACCAAAAAATAATTTTTGGTTGCGTTGCCCCTGAACCCCCCTGTGACCCCCAGAAAAGGGGGTTCTCTTCCCCCCTATAAGAATACAACACATACCCAGCAATTTTAAAAACCTCCTAAGAGTTTCATTTAGGGTCCCAAGTCCTTTGAATTCCTGCCCACATCATGATAAATTCCCCCAAATCATCCCTTGAGTGCAAAACTCCTAATGGCACACATCTCCCACTCAAAGGCCCAAAATCCTATTTATAGCACTTAAGTGGTGGTTCAAGGCATTGTTCCTAGCCCATAAGACTTAGAAGGTTCACATAGGGCATAAGCTCTTTGTTTCCTCACTGGACCATGGTTAAGGCCTTGAGATCCATACTTGGTGCAAAAAACCTCCATGATGGCACTAGTATCCCACTCAAAGAACATATATTCCCTGGGAATATATGGCAGTTCAAGGTTTCATTAGGGAGTAAAAGGTTCATAGAAAAACATTTTTAAGGGAGTAATCTCATTATCAAATGTGGCATTTAATTTAAAATGGTTGCATAACGAAGTAAAACCTTCAAAAGTGTATTTTATTTGTCAAAAGATTATTTTTTTATTCTTAAAAAAACAAAAAATTATATGTATAGACACAACAAAAGTGTATAACAACAAAGTTGTAGATCACTTCAAGATCTTTGCAATTATCTAAAGAGCAACAAAAATGGATGATGGGAAAAAAAGTTGTGAGAACTGCAAATATTCCTTTTTCTATCAAAAGATATAATTTTATATCATTTTGAAAACAAGAAAATACATATCAAGAAACAT
>ML840733.1:39359-50329 GCA_009831015.1 Picea engelmannii | reverse complement strand
AAGTAGAACTAGTCATTTCCCTCAATGCTCTCACTACCTTCTCCGCTCCCCAAACCCTCAATCTAATCGGTTACATCAAGCATCAGAAGGTCATCATTCTGGTTGATAGTGGTAGCACCCATAATTTTATTCATCATCTCATTTCCACCAATATAAGTTCCAAGTCATCACCATTTGTTCACTTGATATCAATAGTTCCCATCTCATGGAAAAGCTGCTAAAAAAAGGTCATTCTGGTGTTATCGCGCAACTCCATGCCATACAAGAAACAGAGACACCCTCGGTCCTACAAGACTTCCAAGACATATTTTATAAACATCAATTGGCCTTTTCCACTCCCCAAGGAATCCATCCTTCCCATGGTGTTCATGATCATTCCATTCCCATGGTACATGGAAACCTTGCTCCCAATATATGTCCTTATCGTCACCCCTTTTCCGAAAAAAATGAAATTGAGAAAATGGTCCAGGAACTCCTTAATACAGGCGTTATCCTCCCTAGTACAAGCCCCTACTCTTATCTTGTGGTCATGGTACTGAAGAAATAAGGTTCTTGGCAAATGTGTTCTAACTTCCGTGCCCTCAACAAACTTACCATCAAAGACAAATTCCCCATTCCTACCATTGATGACCTCCTGGATGAATTGAGTGGTGCCCAATTCTTCACTAAACTAGATCTTCATTCAGGCTACCACCAGATACGTATGAAATAGGCAGACATTCCCAAGACTTCCTTTAGAAATCATCAGGGCCACTATGAGTTTTTGGTCATGCCCTTTGGCTTGTGTAATGCCCCCTCCACCTTCCAAAGCCTCATGAATCATGTCTTCTGTCCTTTTCTTCACCATTTTGTCTTAGTTTTCTTTGATGACATCCTCATCTATAGAAAAACCTAGACAAACCATCTTGCTCATGTGGATCGAGTTCTCCATCTACTCTCTCATCACCAACGTTTCCTGAAACAGTCTAAATGTTCTTTTGGCACCTCAGAAGTAGAATACTTGGATCATCTGGTTGGAAAAGATGGCATCAGGGTGGATCCTGTTAGAACCCTATATAATAGGGAATCAGTGTTATGAATTATATTTATCTTCTTCAGGCATATTTTTTCGCTCATGATGCATGGCGGAGGCGGCGGAAAGCACCCGACACTGACCAAGCATAAGATGAGTGCTTGCGCGCAAGCTTCCAAGCGAGTTCTGGTGCAAAAAGTTGTGAAGTGTTTTGAAATGGAAAAATTTGACTTTTGGGGGTAAATGCAAAGTTGGTTTATTAGCCAAGTTTTGGTTTTTATTATAAATTTCTTGGTCTTTAAAGCAAAATTTGGCCCCTTAGCCTTTATACAGAGTATTTGGTTTTGGTTTTTTCAAATTATAAATTTTGGGAAAAAATAATATTTTAGGCAAAAGTTATATTGGCTGAGGGCCAATCTCGAAGCCTTCAGAACCAAGAGTTAGCGCCATTTCATACACCAACAACCAACACACAAGACAAAACCAGCACTAACACCTAACCCCAAAGCCCAAGCCTCAGGCTCACTTCATCGACACAATGTATGACTGTTGGCTAATATAATCACTTAAAGTTCAAGTTATGGTGTGAATGTGGGATATCACCCACAGAGAATAAAAATATATATTAAATGCAGCGTTTAAAACCCTCTGTCAGGTGTTTGAATCAGTTTCAAGGCGTCGATTTCAGGGAGCCACGCATCTGCATCAATGACAACACAAAAGATAAATATAAGAGCACTCATCCGAAGCCCTATGGATGGAACAATGGACAAGGCCAAGGCCCTCTTCCTGATCACATCAGAAAGAAACCATAGAGATCCTTTTTCCCGACGATGGCTACAATTATCTTACGCGTTTGAGGGAAATTAGGGTTTTCGGTGGGGGTTCAGTCTTTGTTCCCTGCAGGAAACCTAGGTTGGAATCCATACCACCAAATGTCAAGTCTTATGACGCATCTAATCTACAAGCTCCAACCTGTAATGAAGATGACTCAAATTCCAGTGCTCTGTAGGGTGTGAGTTCAAGCACACATTGTATGCGCAATGTTCGGAAATATGTTGACCCTGAAGTACTTGCTCAACTTGATATAAGTGATGGTTCTGAGTTTAATTCTGATGTTGAAAACTTGGAAGAGGACTTTGTTGTCCAAGCTAATAAAATAGAAGAAGAGGATGGAGCAAATTCTACTAGATTACCAGAAACTAAGCCAGAACATGTTCATGCCAATCAATCTTTGTGTGTTGATGACAACAACATGCAACTCTGGTTGACAATGCATTGCGATTTCCTACAGGTAAAACCAAAAATGGAGTTTTGGTCGAAAGAAGCACGGTGATGGGCCTCACAATTCTCATCAGTCATCTCTTTCATCTGGTCAAAGCGATCGTTCTTCTAGAAGCAAAGAGCGTTCAGTTTCTCCACTTGCACTTGGTAGGAAGAAAGGCAATAGGTGTGAGAATTCCATCAACATTAACAGGATTCGGATTTTTAAGGAAAGCCACATTCACATGAAAACTAGAAGAGAGGAGGAAATGAAAGAAACAGTAAGAGAACATGCAAAAGTGAGAACAGGAAGGCACATAGAGAAATGGAGTCATAGGCCACGCATAAATTTTAGAAAAACTGGTCAAATGGAGCATCTAAGAAGAAAGCATGATGATGTAAATAATAGAGATGGTTCTCAATCTCTTTTTTGCTCATAGTCACACTCTTCTCATTCTCTGTCTAAGTCCGAGTCTTAGTTATACAAGAGATCATACCCACTTTCAGTAGGAAAACCTTAGTCACCAGATGTAGGGATTGTGGTGCCTTGTCATACAGTTAACTCCCCTGATTCATATTTACATAAAAGTAGCAGGCATGAAAAACTATTACTGCAGAGAGATTCTTCAAGTGAAGTTCAAATTGACAACATGAATTACAATGAAAAGGGCAGTGCTGTCGTGGGAGGAGATAATTGTAGAAAAGGAGAGAAAGAGACATATTCTAAAAAGAGAGTGGAAGGGATGTCCTTGCTCGATGTTGAGGAGGGATTTAGCGTTAGATCACTAGAAGGCTCAGTAGGTCAGGACCAACTGACTAAAGATCAATGGTCATTTACTCCCTTGCAGAATGTAACTAATGAGGCCACTGAAAAATGCAACGTTTCAGAAGTTTCAAATGTTGCAAGTCTTCTAGATTCTCAAGATAGCATGTGCTCTGGTGAGAATGTTCCTCACGAACTCACAGAGGTCGATTTATCAGGCTTATCCACAATGGTCGATCTACTACACTTTTCATCAATTTCATGATGCAGTCACAGGTGGCAGAGCATGTTTAAATAGAGGTGGCAGAGGTTTCCTTTTTTCCAGGCTGCGGTTAGATCACACAACGAGGTGGCAGAGGTTCCCCATTTTCTAGGCAGAGATTAGATCACCAATCCTCCAACTAGCAGCATACCTCAAACCAACTCAGGCATTCGACTACTATTTATTGTGATGCTCTTAACTTCCTTTCGCCAGCAAACCATTAACTAACTCTAGATGTTTAATTAGCAGTTGCCAAATCATTTTTTTGTTTTAGAGGTACTCGACATGTGTCTATGTTTGTAACTGTTTTCTATTTTCAGAAGACAGAGTTATGGGCTCGGGTATTGAATGGCTGAGGCAGTTTTTATTATATATACAGATGTAAAAAATAGAGAGAGGGTTCGACTGGGTAGAATAGGAGAGGTTTCGTCCTGTGTGAGAGGTTTCAAACCTGAAGTTTTTAATTTTCTTTGCTTGTCTGTGGGTTATGTATGACCAGAAGACCTTTTTCTTCTCTGTAAATTTTAGATGAGCAATCAGAAATGAGCATGTTGTTCACAGGATTCCTGTGTGGAGATATTGGTGGTGTTTTTCCTCTATTTAATGTATTTTCCTGTTATCTTTCAATTTTTTTTTAGTTCTTATTATCGGAAGGAAAGTAATAGAAGCAAAATTTATCAGTAGATACTCTGCCTCTGAGATTTTGATGATCTTTATGTTTTCTGCTAAAGCTTAGTTCAGGAATTCTTAGCTGCTCCTGTGCCTGGATTTTACCTCCCCTACTTCTTCCTCAAACCGATGCCATCAAAACTTAAATAGATCCAATGTTTCTGCTACCTTGCCCTGTGTAAAAGCCTTGTCCATATCTGATATGTGAATCACTTTTTTAAGCGCAGACCCCATTTGTCCAATGGCCCTCCTCGCTGTCCCAAACTAACCATTTAAAAATCAAAAACTCTGTATTTCCATAACTTTCATAGCTAGCCTAAAATTGATTCCTTACAAACCAAGTTAAATCTAAAAGAGAGATCCCTCTCTGAGTCTTGGAGGGCTATATCCAAGACTCGAAGTGGTTCAAGGTTACCTCTGTGATTGCCTCAGCAGCCTTAGGCAAATTACAGAGCGCTAACATGTTTGGTGACCATACTGGGGAAATTCTCCAGAGCTGCACTTCAAGTTGAGTTTTGACTTCTGATGGTGGACAGAAGCCAAACACAGGAAGGCCGTACCATTCACCTAGCGACTCCATTGTTCAAAATCCCGAGCTTCAATGTTCACAAGCGACTCTACTACTGAAGAATCCAGATTTCAAAGCCTTGATAATGCTTCAAGATGATCGGGTATGAGGTAAATCCTATATCTCGTGCTGCCATAGAAAAATTCAGAAATGAGTTATCAGAATTTCACATTGACGAAGACTTTTTAAAAATTGTGCTTCATATTCTAGACTCGAGCAAACTTTCTATGAAAGGTAAAATTTGTTTTCTTGGGATAGTTATTGAAAAACTGGAAAAGGATATTGAGCTGTTGAATACTCAGATTCAGTCTTATAGTTTCCAACATCCAAAACAATTTTATGAGGATCTTACATCTCCAAAACCAAAAGATATTGTATCATCTTTCGATTCTCTGAGTGATGAATATTTTGTTTGCAAGCATAAGTATGAAGTTGAACAGTTGCAATCATGGTCTAATATTGGGGACACGAATGGGAAACTTATCCATGTTAGAATGTTGAATGAATACCTAGAGAATCAACAAATATATCATATATTTATTGACCCAGTTGCAAATTATATGGAGCTCTTTTTCAGTATAACTGTTCGATCATGTTTTTTTTGCAAGTACCCAAGCCATCACCAGTTGCCATTACATATTTCAGTTTTGATTTTCACCAAACATGATGAGGAAGCCCAAGCAAGAGATCAACTGCTGGGTTGGCTCCATTGGCACTTTTTCATTACCTGATTGAAGCAGTAACTATTAGAAAAGTAGGGTAGGTAGGAATGCGCCAATAAGCTCATCAGGATGAGCACTTCCTTTTTTGTCTCTTCATAGTTTATTTTCAGTTTACAGTTTGGGGGCAGCCCAATGATCAGCTGGTTGGCGAAATTCAGAGTTCATGGATTCTAGACACCTCCTTCGAAGCTATCTTCCCCAGGTGGAGCCTATGTTAGAACCCTATATAATAGGGAATCAATGTTCTGAATGATATTTATCTTCTTCAGGCATATTTTTTTGCTCATGACGCATGGCGGAGGCGGCGGAAAGCGCTCGACACTGACCAAGCATAAGATGAGTGCCTGTGCACAAGCTTCCAAGCGAGTTCCGGTGAAAAATATTTTGAAGTGTTTTGAAATGGAAAAATTTGACTTTTGGGGGTAAATGCAAAGTTGGTTTATTAGCCAAGTTTTGGTTTTTATTGTAAATTTCTTGGTCTTTAAAGAAAAATTTGGCCCCTCGGCCTTTATATAGAGTATTTGGTTTTGGTTTTTTCAAATTATAAATTTTGGGAAAAAATAATATTTTAGGAAAAAGTTATACTGGTCGAGGGCCAATCTCAAAGCCTTCAGAACCAAGAGTCAGTGCCATTTCATACACCAACAACCAACATAGAAGCCAGCGCCACCACCAACACCTAACCCCAAAGCCCAAGCCTCGGGCTCACTTCATCGACACAATGTATGACTGTTGGCTAATATAATCACTTAAAGTTCAGTTTACGGTGTGAATGTGTGATATCACCTAGAGAATAAAAAAATATATTAAACGCAGCGTTTAAAACCCTCTGCCAGGTGTTTGAATCAGTTTCAAAGCATCGATTGCAGGGAGCCACGCATCTGCATCAACGACAACACAAAAGATAAATATAAGAGCACTCATCCAAATCCCTATGGATGGAACAATGGACAAGGCCAAGGCCCTCTGCCTAATCACATTAGAAAAGAAATCATAGAGCTCGTTTTTCCCGACGATGGCTACAATTATCTTACGCGTTTGAGGGAAATTAGGGTTTTCGGTGGGGGTTCAGACTTTGTTCCCTGCAGGAAACCTAGGTTGGAATCCATACCACCAGATGTCAAGGCTTATGACGCATCTAATCTACAATCTCCAACCTGTAATGAAGATGACTCAAATTCTAGTGCTCTGTAGGGTGTGAGTTCAAGCACACGTTATATGCACAATGTTCGGAAAGATTATGACCCTGGAGTACTTGCTCAACTTGATATAAGTGATGGTTCTGAGTTTAATTATGATGTTGAAAACTTGGAAGAGGACTTTGTTGTCCAAGCTAATAAACTGGAAGAAGAGGATGGAGCAACTTCTACTAGATTACTAGAAACTAAGCAAGAACATGTTCATGCCAATCAATCTTTGTGTGTTGAAGACAACAAAAATGCAGCTTCGGTTGACAATGCATTGCGATTTCCTACAGGTAAAACCAAAAACGGAGTTTTGGTTGAAAGAAGCATGGTGATGGGCCTCACAATTCTCATTAGTCATCTCTTTCATCTAGCCAAAGTGATCGTTCTTCTGGAAGCAAAGAGCGTTCAGTTTCTCCACTTGCACTTGGTAGGAAGAAAGGCAGTAGGTGTGAGAATTCCATCAACATTAACAGGATTCGGATTTTTAAGGAAATCCATATTCACATGCAAACTATAAGAGAGGAGGAAATGAAAGAAACAGTAAGAGAACATGCAAAAGTGAGAACAGGAAGGCACAAAGAGAAATGGAGTCATAGGCCATGCATAAATTTTAGAAAAACTGGTCAAATGGAGCATCAAAGAAGAAAGCATGATGATGTAAATAACATAGATGGTTCTCGATCTCTTTTTTTCTCATAGTCACGCTCTTCTCGTTCTCAGTCTGAGTCTCAGTCTCAGTTATACAAGAGATCACACCCACTTTCAGTAGGCAAACCTTGGTCACCAGATGCAAGGATTGTGGTGCCTTGTCATACAGTTAAGTCCCCTGATTCATATTTACATAAAAGTAGCAGGCATGAAAAACTATTACTGTAGAGAGATTCTTCAAGTGAAGTTCAAATTGACAACAGGAATTACAATGAAAAGGGCAGTGCTGTCATGGGAGGATATAATTGTAGAAAAGGAGAGAAAGAGACATATTCTAAAAAGAGAGTGGAAGGGATGTCCTTGCTCGATGTTGAGGAGGGATTTAGCGTTAGATCACCAGAAGGCTCAACAAGTCAGGACCAACTGACTAAATATCAATGGTCATTTACTCCCTTGTAGAATGTAACTGATGAGGCCACTGAAAAATGCAACGTTTCAGAAGTTTCAAATGTTGCAAATCTTCTAGATTCTCGAGATAGCATGTGCTCTGGTGAGAATGTTCCTCACGAACTCACAGAGGTCGATTTATCAAGCTTATCCACAGTGGTTGATCTACTACACTTGTCATCAATTTCATGATGCAGTCACAGGTGGCAGAGCATGTTTAAACAGAGGTGGAAGAGGTTTCCTTTTTTCTAGGATGCAGTTAGATCACACAGCGAGGTGGCAGAGGTTCCCCATTTTCTAGGTAGAGATTAGATCACCAATCCTCCAACTAGCAGCATACCTCAAACCAACTCAGGCATTCGACTGTTTTTTATTGTGATGTTGTTAACTTCCTTTCGCCAGCAAACCATTAACTAACTCCAGATGTTTAATTAGCAGTTGCCAAATCGTTTTTTTGTTTTAGAGGTACTCGACATGTGTCTATGTTTGTAACTGTTTTCTATTTTCAGAAGACAGAGTTATTGGCTCGGGTCTTGAATGGCTGAGGTAGTTTTTATTATATATACAGATGTAAAAAATAGAGAGAGGGTTCGACTGGGTAGAATAGGAGAGGTTTTGACCTGTGTGAAAGGTTTCAAACCTGAAGTTTTTAATTTTATTTTCTGGACTGTGGGTTATGTATGACTAGAAGACCTTTTTCTTCTCTGTAATTTTTAGATGAGCAATCAGAAATTAGCATGTTGTTCACAGGATTCCTGTGTGGAGATATTGGTGGTGTTTTTCCTCTGTTTAATGTTTTTTCCTGTTATCTTTCAATTTGTTTTCAGTTATTATTATTAGAAGGAAAGTAATAGAAGCAGAATTTATCAGTAGATACTCTGCCTCTGAGCTTTTGATGATCTTTATGTTTTCTGCTAAAGCTTAGTTCAAGAATTCTTAGCTTCTCCTGTGCCTGGCTTTTACATCCCCTACTTCTTCCTCAAACTGACGCCATCAAAACTTAAATCGATCCAATGTTTCTCCTACCTTTCCCTATGTAAAAGTCTTGCCCAGATCTGAGATGTGAATCACTTTTTTAAGCGAAGACCCCATTTGCCCAATGGCCCTCCTCATTGTCCCAAACTAACCATTTAAAAATCAAAATCTCCGTATTTCCATAACTTTCATAGCTAGCCTAAAATCGATTCCTTACAAACCAAGTTAAATCTAAAAGAGAGATCCCTCTCTGAGTCTTGGAGGGCTAGATCCAAGAGTTGAAGTGGTTCAAGGTTACCTCTGTGATTGCCTCAGCAGCCTTAGGCAAATTACAGAGCGCTAACAGATCCTAAAAAGATTGAACATTTGACCCTGTCCGTACTACAATTTCATGCCAAACCATAGTTTCATTTGGGGTGGATGCACTTTGTGCATATGATTGGATCAGATTTGTAGTTTTGAGGGTCAGGGGAAATATTCTATTCCTAGTCATGTGGATTTCAAAAATCAATTTTCTATTGGGGGTTTTATCACATATCCTACATGATGTTCCTTCAAAAAGTTCCTTATAGCCATATTTAATTAGTTGTCCTACACTTAATAGATTATGTTTTAGATCTGGAACATGATAGACATTGTTTATGTCTTTCTTTACATTTTGTTTAGTAAGAATAGGTACTGTACTGTTTCCTTGAACTTTGACTAAGCAATAATTTCCAAGTGTAATATTAGATGAAATTGAAGAATCAATGCATGAGAGTAAATATTTGTTACCTTTCATGTGATTGTTGCATCCAGAGTCCAACAACCATAGATCTTTACGTTGTTCTTCAATCTTGTGGCATGAGAGAAACATACCTTCTGTGGTTTCTCCTTCATGATTTGAGACATGTGCTCTGCCTGAGAGCTTATCTGATTGCTTCTTCTGACATTCATATTCATAGTGCCCATACTTTTTGTAGTAATAGCATTGTATGCTTGATTTTTCATTTGATATTCTCCCTCTACCTCTTTGAGGCTGGAAATTTTGTTTCTGGTTCTGTTGTCTCTGACCTTGGAAATTCTAATTCTGGTTCTGTTTTCTGTAACCTTCACTTGATTGATGCTTACTTGGACTTCTCCCTCTTCCTTGGTGACCTCTGCCTCTCCCTTTGTTGAAGGATGATTGAGTCTTGAAGGCCTTGGCTATTGAATCATCTTCTAGATGCAGTCTAGTCTCATGTGTCAATATAGAGCCCATTAATTCATTTGTTGAAAAATTTGCCAGATCCTTGGATTCAAGGATTGTTGTAACAACCATTTCAAATTTCTTTGGTAGACTTATGAGGACTTTCTCAACAATTCTTTGATAAGGGATGGCTTCACTAGTCACTCTGATCTAGCTTGGAATTCCCATGACTCTGGTCATAAACTTATCAATGTTTTCAGATTCTGTCATTTTTAAAGTCTCAAAGTGTGTCCTCAAGGTCTGCAGCTTGATAGTTTTGACCCTGTCATTTCCCTGGTAAGATGATTTAAGGATGTCCCAAGCCTATTTTGAAGTAACAACACTATGAGTTTTTAGAAAATCGAGTCATCCACTGAATTTTGAATCCAAATTTTTTCTTTATTCTCTTTGTTCCTCTGTGTTTCTTGAGAATTTCTTTGTTGATTGGTCATGGCAACAAGGTCTGCTAGATATGGTTCCACGTATCCAAGATCCACTGGATCCCAACACTTTTTTGCTTGTAAGAAGGATCTCATTCTAAGAGACCAAAACTCATAGTTCTTTCCAAGAAGATTGGTCCTTGTGTTGGTCCTAAATTGCTAGAGGTGGCCATCTTGTAAACAAAAATTTAACAGAAAAATAATTGTTAGAGATTTGCGTGCTTACCTATTTCCTGTGCGAAAAAATAGGTCTGCGAAATCCTCTGTTGTGACTTCGAGCCAAAAAACACGGGTTAGACTCCTTCTTTAACTATGATATGGTTGGATGTGACTATCCGAGCGCGATATCTACAAAGTCAGAGCTATGAGATCTATTATTTAGAAATTGTATCCCTTCTAATGGTAGAATTGGGCTTTCCGAGTTTACTCGAGAGCAAAAAAAAAATTGAAGTTTAGCTTCTCATGTGACTGGGGGTTGAAAACCAGGTACTCCAGGTCCTCGGACTTCGAGCATTTTGACACTGAAGGTGTCAAGTCCTCTGAATAGTCGAATGGCCAAATAACGATTTTATTTCAAAGATTGATGGTCCTCGTTGATTTGAGATCAACGGTTCTCAATTACTTTGTGACTTCGCGCTTTGAGGATTTTTCACTGCTGCTAACCACAAAAATTATGAAGTGCCAAAGTGGGGAATTGTCTAGAGAGAGATAAATCCAATTGTCCTTAAGCCTTAGCAAATGAACAACCAATATCTTCTTAAGAACTTTGACATTCGGGAGTTTCTGTTTGCTAATACTGGAATTCTC
>ML840733.1:23495-38679 GCA_009831015.1 Picea engelmannii | reverse complement strand
TCCAATTTTCTTTCAATAAACATTAAAAACGAATCACTGATGACTCAAATGATTTTATCATTCAAATTAAACAAAATCAAAAGTGATTCAATCGAAACAGGGGTAGGAATACTCTGTTTCATGGTTACCATAAAATCAGGTCGAACAGTAACAAGACTGTCCCATATCCAATTAAAATGAAATAGGATCAAAATCCAATAACCAAATAGAGAGACAAGCATGCTCTATTTCGATTGCCATCATAGTCGGGTAAACAGAATCGAAACCAAACAATTTTACAAATCATTTCACATCCAATTCGAAAGTAGTGTAATCAAGCAAATCATATGCAACGTTGTGTTTTTCCAAAACAGAAGATACGATTAGATCAAGATAGAATCATTTTACAATTATTATAACTATTATGGCTCAAACGGTTTGCACCACAGGTGGATTAATTCAGACAGATACTTGAACCAATTCATACAAAATCATAACCAGATTGATTCAGCTTTGACCACAATCATGATAGAATTGACATAAGTGATAATTGATAAAATGTGCATATAAGCTCGATTTGAACGAAATCAATAATTCCAAACAAATCGTGACTGGGTTTAATATAGAAACAAATCATGAATTCAATCCCGTTTGACAAAACCAATTGAAACAACATATCCATCGCAAATACGAATCCAACAGATAACAGGGTCAAGCTAACAGTAAACCAATACGAAGTAACCGACTGGGTTTTCCACATAACCATTACGAATTGATTTGGATATATTTTAACAGGATGATATTGAGAATAATCCAAATTATATTCCTGTAACAGTTAACCAGATCACAATTGTTGCCAACCATAACGTATACATTATAACCAATTTGAATCGAAACTTGATTGTGTTCAAAATTGAAATGTGAAACCTCTTGTGTCTATAATAGATACAACGACTTCAATTAGCAATAGAACATCCAAATTAAGCTAAATGAAACCAATCAAATACATACTAAGATCCAATCAAATCGATGAAAAATCCAATTGAAGCTAAACTGGGAAAACGAATTTCATTAATCAAAACATAACTTATGTACATAATGCATACTTATGTGACAGAGAAAATCCATGTTGTAAACATAGCTATTCAAAACCAAATTCAAATTCATTATATAAACAAGTGATAGACATACCAGTGAGGCTGCTCAATCTATGCCAATTTTGAATTCACAATCGCTGTAGTTGATTCCACATTTTTAAACAAAATAGAGCCTGTCGTTCTCTGCTTCTTATCAGTGGCTTGCAATTTAGCCTTTTGATTGGTAAGCCGTGCAACTTGGTCCTCCAAAGAATGAATTCTGGATTGTAGCATTGGCACATCAAGATAATACCTCTCTAACCACGAGCTACATTGATCACAGGATGGCACTGTAGGTTGAGGCAGAGGAGGAGAGGGTTTGGATGGATGACCGGGGGTTTCACAAGGCAGCTTAATGCCTGGGTAGTTAGGGTCATTTTGTAGGCAAGGAGGTAGGTTTGTCACAAAGTCATATGAGGGTTTGGCACACAGACCTTCCAAATAGGGGTATTCACTAGCTAAGAAACGCTCCACTTCCGAGTCAGAGTCTTCACTCACTACGATAGGGATAGGATTGACCGGTGGTTTTGGCTTGTTCCTCGCCATCTGAGAAATTATATGGGCATTATTTTTGCCTTTTGTGTTTGCAGTAGGTTTGGCTTTAGGCATTTTAGCCATAGTATTAACAGTCTCGACATCCTTGGTCACAGAGTGGGGTAGGTCGATAGGTGAGTCGGGTAAGGGTTTAGGTAACAGAATACTATAGGGTACCAGGGGTATAGACTTGTCCTCGCTCACCACAGGTTTGTCAACCTGTGGAGGGTTTGAATCCTCAAAATCATTGCGAGTAAGAAAATCATTCCAATAGTCTCCGTGTAACCCCAAATGACAAACGACAATAATTTTAACCATCCCATAGTGAAAAAGGCTGCTATCATCCTGGTTCCTTTTGTATTTCTTAGACATTTTAAACGGGCTTCTATGAAAGTAATAAGGCATATTAAGCTCATAGCCCATGAAAACCATAAGCAAACGAAGGTGGTGTAAGAAAACAAACCCGTACCGACCCTCGCAGGTGATAAATTGTTTGATTATCATCAGCAAATCATGCCAATGTTGCTTGAGCATGTTCACGGGCAAACCTTTATCACAGGAGCTAACCTTACGTGACTGGAAGAGCAGTGTCCAAGGGACCTCTTCCACTTTGCAATTCTTGGACCATCGTTGTCCAGTGGCAGGCAAACCCTTAGCTAAACTAAGAAATTGCTCGTCAATTTCCAATTGAACATCCCCGACCTTGGCTCGACAACCATCAAAGGTTAAAGCGAATTGCTTAGCAACGCAAAGGTTAAAACCATCAAACTTTTGTATGAACGGGAGCCGTCCAACTTCCTCAAGGTCACTGCGGGCACTGTCGAACATCAACAGAGCCTGGCTACCATTGGGTTCAGCCCTCACGACTAGAGCCATGGTGCGAGCACATGGTAAGGGTTTGGGTCGAAATCACCAACACACAGGGGCAAATTCATTTGGGATAACATCTACGAATGATCAAAGGGGAAGCATTAATGTGCGCATGCGAGGGTGGTGGGATTACTCACCGCCATGCATAATAGTAATGACAAAGTACAACCACCAATTAATCCTCTGTTCAATCAATCATAACATAGCTCAAAACCTTATCATTCGGCCAACCAAAGAATTAAACGGTGGATGGTATACCAATGCGCCATTATCATATATCAAACCATGAATATTCAATGTGAAATCAAACCCGAATGTTAACCACGCGCTTGTTGCATAAATGTGTAATCAAACATTTTAAACCATTGTGACAATCGATTTCATAAAATTGACAAGCCAAGAGCTATAAATATTTTATCATAAAGATCACATCATATATATAAAAACAAAAATAATTCATGACCTTTATGCAATTCATAGAATCAAGTATAAACCCATATGCTCAATGCCTCATAAGTTTAATAAAATCAAGTTGCGCAATCAAAGTAAGAACGTCTAAATGGGCATAGTTCGAAAATCCTTTTAGCCACATAATGATAAACCAAAGGTAAGTGCCATTCAGAATATCAATGAAAAAAAATCATGACAGTTCCAATAACGATGGAGGATTTTTCACACTTACAGTCATGAAAACTAAATGGAGACCAATTTGCAAGTGTCGCAAGAAATGAAAATATCGTCTATTTGCAAAAATGCGATGACAATTTGAAGTTTAGAAGACATAGGTGTAGGCAGCTTATAGGACAATGGAAAAAAATAAATTGGCTGCCAACACATATCTGTTGACGCGTTTCCACAACCTTCAATGGCTCAGATTTACTTTGGGACTTTGAGTAGATCTTGCTCCACAAGACCTTCCAAAGTGTTAAGTCTCCAAAGTGAGGGATCTGGCACCGTGTGTCCTTGTTGATGGATGTTGGCACATGGGCAGACCTAGGTTTTAGTTCCAAGAGTGCCCCAACAAGCCCTAACTAATGGCCCTTTCGACAACACCTGTGAAGTAGATGTAGTCTCACCCAAAGCAATTATGAGGGTGTTGCAAGACAGAGATGTCTACAACCAAAGGGAATATCAAGTGAATCTAACACAATAACATCACAACATTCATATATCACTTATCAACTTAGATATATTATGCACATCTACTTATCATATCTACTTAGGTTTGTCACAAATTCATATGAGGGTTTGGCACACAGACCTTCCGAATAGGGGTATTCACTAGCCAAGAAATGCTCGACTTCCGAGTCGGAGTCTTCACTCACCACGATAGGGCTAGGATTAACCGGTGGTTTTGGCTTGTTCCTCACCATCCGAGAAATTAGACGGGCATTCTTTTTGCCTTTGGCATTTGCAGTAGGTTTGGCTTTAGGCATTTTAGCCATAGTATTAACAGTCTCGACATCCTTAGTCACAGAGTGGGGTAGGTCGATAGGTGAGTCGGGTAAGGGTTTAGGTAACAAAATACTGTAGGGTACCGGGGGTACAGACTTGTCCTCACTCACCACAGGTTTGTCAACCTGTGGAGGGTTTGAATCCTCAAAATCATTGCGAGTAAGAAAATCCTTCCAACAGTCTCCTTGTAACCCCAAATGACAAACGACAATAATTTTAACCAGCCCATAGTGAAAAAGGCTGCTATCAGCCTGGTTCCTTTTGTATTTCTTAGACATTTTAAACAGGATTCTATGTAAGTAATAAGGCATATTAATATCATAGCCCATGAAAACCATAATCAAATGAAGGTGGTGTAAGAAAACAAACCCGTACCGACCCTCGCAGGTGATAAACTATTTGATTATCATCAGCAAATCATGCCAACGTTGCTTGAGCATGTTCATGGGAAAACCTTTATCACAGGAGCTAACCTTACGCGACTGGAAGAGCAGTCTCCAAGGGACCTCTTCCACTTTGCAATTCTTGGACCATCGTTGTCCAGTGGCAGGCAAACCCGTAGCTAAACTGAGAAATTGCTCATCAATTTCCAATTGAACATCCCCGACCTTGGCTCGATAGCCATCAAAGGTTAAAGCGAATTGTCGAGCAACGCAGAGGTTAAAACCGTCAAAATTTTGTATGAACGGGAGCCATCCAACTTCCTCAAGGTCACTGCGGGCACTTTCGAACATCAACAGAGCCTAGCTACCATTGGGTTCAGCCCTCATGACTGGAGCCATGGTGCGAGCACACGGTAAGTGTTTGGGTCGAAATCACCAACACACAGGGGCAAAGTCATTTGGGCTAATATCTTCGAAGTCCTGGTTACTGGGTGCAAGCCCCAGAAGTGATGATTGATGCTATGCGATTCATTTTGTTGGCTTCAATCCCATTTCTTCACCCCTGTGAGCATCACCCAATGCAATGAGTGCTAAGTGGACTATTCAAATCATGAGAATTATTGGTCAGTTGAGACTAATACTCATGAAATGGGTCATAGATTAATGACTTACACTACGCAGTTAATCCCAAAAATAATATCTATTAACATATTTTTTCATACCTCATCAATTTTGTTTTTTTAACACTGTCCTTTATTCAGCTCCAGAAATGTTTTATTTACAAAAACAACTTACTATGAAAGGGAGACATCTTTTTGAGTCATTCCTTTACGGAAAAGGGACAGCGTAAAAAGATAATAGATGATCATGACAAACTTTGCTCAAAGATTGAAATTAGTAAACTTCTTTCAAACAACAAAATTTTCCAACATAAATTTCAGAAATATATCATTGATGTTTGTACAAACTTTCAGAAGTTATTTTAGTGAAGAAATTTTTTTATGGTCTTTGTCTGAATGGCTCAGTGCACAGGTATGCATATTTTTCAAAAAACACAAAAAACTGATCAATTCAAATCAAAATCAAAATAGAAAGCAAATGAAAAAAAAGAAAATAAAAACGAAATATTTACATAATATACAAGGGCAGTTATCAGGCAAAGTATCTTTTCAGGGCTTGGCCATTCACCGGATAGGTGTCAAGCTACCCTTCAAGATTCTGTAATCAAAAGGAACTAGGACCCAACTTTTCAGCAATCAAAAATGGCCCAAGCCATAAATTTTGAAACTTGGTATGCTCACCCTTCCCTTCGTGTGGTTTGTCCCACTTCAAGACGAGATCGCCTACTTCAAAATTCCTATCAGAAGCAGAATTAGAATTGAACCAGCTTTTAATCAATTGTTGATGTTGATCTAACTTACACTTATCTTGGATTCTTACTTCTTCTAACTTCATCAAAGCGTTAATGTGGCTTACTAAAGGGGGGAAATCTTCTTCTTGGACCTTATGTGACAATTGAAGCAAAGGAAGAAGAATGTGAGGTGGCATAATGGATTCTCTACCATAAACGAGGAAAAAGGGGGAGTTACCTATAGCGGCTTTGGGTGTGACCCTATCATCCCACAGTGCATTCAGTAGTGCATTGTGCTAGTTCTTGTGATTTTCAGCCACGGTTCTCTTGATAATTTTGATCAAGTTCTTGTTTGTTGATTCTGCTAAGCCGTTGCCCTGGGGGTAGTAACTAGCAGAATAATTTATCTTTATTCCTTTCTCTAAAGAGAACTCACTCATCTCAAGAGAAGAAAAGTATGAAGCATTTTCAAAGACTAAACAATCAAGGATACCGAAACGAGTGATGATATTCGAGTTTAGAAAAGAAATCACCTGACTTGTGTTAACAGTTCTTAGAGCGGAGGCTTCGGACCATCGAGTAAAGTAATCAATGGCTGTCATAATATACTTGTGCTATTGTGAGGATGGAGGGTTAATAGGACCTATGATTTCAAGGCCCCATTGCTGGAAAGGAGAATCGACTGAAACAGGTTGCAAGGGGAAGGCTGGTTTTTGCAACCGCCCTGATGCTTTCTGACAAATAATACATTTACGACACAAGGCATGGGCATCCCTAAAAAGCATGGGCCAGTAGTAACTGGCTCTTAAAACCTTATGAGCAGTGGTATCTCCACCGAAGTGACCACCATATTCTCCTGCATGTAACTCAAGCAAGACTTTTTCTGCTTCATCTTTTTCGAGACATCGCATCAGTACACCGTCAAAATTTTGACGAAACAGTATGTCGTTAATTAGATGAAAGGAGGCGGAATTTAGTCTCAATGCTCTTCTCTTGGAGGGGTCAAGGTGATGGGGTGCTGATCCATGTTCAAGAAAAAATCTAATATCGTCGTACCAAGGACTTACGAGGTTTTGTGGGCAACAAATCAAACTTTGATTGCAATGTTCTAGGTTTGACATATCACTATCTTCTCGCTGTCCTATTTACAAATCAACAACCGACTTACACAACCCTTGGCCTCTCACGATCTGTGCTGGGGTAATTTCCAAGTCATACTCCTGTAAGGAGGTGACCCAGTTGGCTCTTTTCTCTCCTAACTCCTTTTGCACTAACAAGTTCCTTACGGCAGGGTAGGGGACAATGACTTTCGTCCTTGACTTCAAAAGATAGGACCGGAAATGCTTAACTTCTTTGAGAATAGCATAGGCTTGCCGATATACCACTGGATAGTTAAGTTCAGTGCCTTTGAAAGCAGAGCTCATAAAGGCGATGGGTACTTCGTTGTTCTCAGAATTCTTCTGAGTTAGGACTGCGGCATAGGAACGATCAGAGGCAAAAGTATAGAGTGTAAAATCTTGAGAGAAATCAGGGCTCATGAGAGACGAAGCGTCTATTATGGCCTTATTTATGGCATTGAAAGCTTGATTTTCTGTGGCTCCCCAGCGATATTGGGTGTCTTTCTTAATTAGGTTCTGGAGAGGCCTGACCATTTTGGAGAAACTGGGGACAAATCTTCTCACAAAATTAATCTGGCCTAGGAAAAACTGCATGGATTTTTTGGAGGTACGTGGGGGAATTTTAGCGATGACTTGAGTCCTCTCGGGGTCAATAATCATTCCATCACTAGACACAATGAATCCTAGTAATTTACCCTATTCTACTGCAAATATGGACTTCTTGGGGTTCAAGGAGATGCCATATTTACGACATTGTAGCAGAACGACTCGTAAGTGAGCTAGATGATCATCTTTGTTTTTAGAATAAACGGTCACATAATCTAAGTAAACTACTACAGAGTGATTGATTAAGCCTCTAAAATCAATGTCCATTTCTCTCTGAAAGGTAGCACCAACATTAATCAATCCAAAGGGCATTTTACGATAAGCGTAAGTGCCCCACGGGGTACGGAAGGTAGTTTTTAGTTGGTCTGGCGGAGACATCAAGACTTGGTTGTATCTGGAGAAACCATCCAATAAAGATAGCCTCTCGAAACCAGATACTTGTTGAAGGATCTGTTCCATGGGAGGGACAGGATAATTATCTTTGTCAGACGCTTGGTTGAGGTTTCGGATATTGACACAAAGTCGAATTTCCCTGTTTTTCTTCTGAACTGGGACGAGGTTGGAAACCCATTGAGTGTGCCTAACAGGAAAAAATATTTTATCACTTAGGATTTTATTCAATTCTTTTTGAACGGTCGGTTCTAGTTTAGGATGCATTTTCCTCAGTTTCTGTTGGAAGGGTAAGGTATGGGGCTTCATCAGGATGACATGCTGTATAATATTAGGGTCAAACGTTTTAAGATCATCGTAAGTCCATGCAAAGACATCCTTGATTTCTTTAAATAATTTAACAAAAGCAACGTTTTCTTGTCTAGAACATCCCAAGCCTAAGTTGATACACTGAGGATTTTCACTAGTCCCTAAATTGACTTTTTCATAAGACAATGAGGAACTATTGGTTTTGTTGACCGTCTTTTTAGATTTATCTTAAAAATCATAAAACTTTTCTAATCTAACAAAAGATTTGGGTATGAAATTTACCATGTCCGATAGAGCTTCAGGAGATTTCGGATTAGGTATTACCGTAAAGTCGTATAAATTGTCGTTGTGCGTTCGTTCATCTATCACTACCTCTTGAAAGGTTTCTTCCATGTGCAGAAAGTTAATGATCTGCTGATCATCGTCAAATACTCTCCATTTTGTGATATTGTCAGGAACAGATGGTCGAAACAATAGCTCCACGAAGAATGCATTTGGGGATAATCCTTCTGTAGGAAGAAGTTTAGAGGCTACATTAGCTAGTAGATTTGCTTCAACATTATTTAATCTAGGAATGGAATTTATATTAAAAGAAGAAAATTTGTTCATTAAACTCCATACCTCATAATGGTAAATTTTGAGATGTGGAGAAAGACAGTGTATAGAGTCTCTTACCTGTCTAATCACTATTTCAGAGTCACCGAATACAACCAGATTTTGAATGTTCATGTCCAAGGCTTTTCTGAGACCTTGCAGTAAAGCCTCATATTCTGCGGTATTGTTAGTACATTCAAATTGTAGTCTACAAACCATTAATGTCTTATTACCTGCCGTATCAATAATGATGCAGCCTGCACCAACTCCTTCTTTAGACTTGGAACCATCGAAATATAGTGACCAAATTTGATTTCCATCAGGCTCATGGATCTGTTGTATAGAAGTTGTTGGTTGCACATATGCTATGATCTCGGATTGCTGTTGTGGATTGTTGATTGGTGAAACTTCAGCCATGAAATTTTCGAAGAAGGTGTCCATCCCTTGGACTTCAGGTGAATCAGCAGGAGGTGTGTATGGTTCATTAGGGTCATTCAAGTCTGTGACCGTGAACTTAAGGTAACGCTCACGATTCACCCTGATCTTGTTGGGCTTACCATTTTCTGGAAGCCATAAGTGAGACCAGTCCGTCGTGAAGTAACCATGTATCTTCTTCGACCAGTCCCTTCTCAAAAACAGACCATACACTTCTGGAATATCCACCATAATTATATCAATAACCTGATGAACCTTTGGGTTAGATGATAATATAATCAATACATTTTTCAGTTCGCTTATAAATTTAACATCTGTTTGATCAAGTTGTATGATTTTCAAAGAAGATGGTTCTACTTCAGCGTTAATATTTTGGCAGACAGACCAAGGCATCACATTTGATGATGCTCCTGAGTCAACCATACAATTATGCACATTTCTATTGAATATTTTGAAAGTTAAAAGAAAAGGAGGTACATTCTTGCGAGTACTTAGAGTAGTAGCTTGTGGTTTCTTACTCGCAGTTTCTAATGCTACTTTATCTACATTATTCACATTATTTACATTATTATTTACAGGAGTTACAGGAAGGCTTCCTTTGTCTTGAGGATCAGGATTTTTTTTAGTGGAAGTCTTATGCGGAACTTTTCTTTGCACAACCTTATTACCATTTGAGTTACCATTCTTGCCATTTTTTGAAATATTTTGCAACATCTTCTGTAACAAAAATGGAAACTTCAACAACTCATAAATATAAATGTTAGCCCTTAATTTTTTAAGATCTTCAACAACATCATAATATAATTTAGGGCCGGCATTACTTTGTTTAGTTTCTACTAATTTAGATGTCTTTGGAGGTGGAGTTGTAGTGTTCTTGGTAGAAGGTTTGTTTGATGTCTTACTCTTAGTGTTGTAAGGGTGAACTGTCTTGAAGTTAGCTTGAAAGATGCTATCCGAGAAGTGTCCAAAGATGTTTGGAGAAGACTCTTCTCCTTGAGTTGTTTCTTGCTCGACTTCCTCTTGAGGGATTTCAGGAGGCATCAAGTTATCTTGGGCTTCTAGAATTGTCTTAAGAGTGCATTGCAAACTTTCTAGGTTCAAGCCTCCGGTGTTTGGGTTAGGTTGATTGGTAGGAAAAGGTTTTCGGAAAGGGGATTTGTAGGGTCCTTTACTCGAGGAAGTTTCTTCAGTCAACCTTTTTAAATCTATAACTTGATTAGACAATTTTTGTACAACTTTAGTTAAATTTTCCAAATCAGAGTTTTCAGGTTGTGTTTTGCTTTGTGTGGGTCTGGGGAGAATTTCAATCTTCTTCTTGGAAGAAGAAACAGTCTCAGTTTCCTTGCTAGAAGAGTCCTTAAGACTAAGTATGTCTTTTTCAATCTGAGTAGCCTCTTTGAAGGCTTCTAACAACGTGGCCTTTTTAGATCGTTTGACCCAAATAGCTATACTTTGATGTAAAGATTTAGTGTAGTAAGCTATTAAAAGACTCTCAGCAGGCATAGAATCTGCAGGGATTCAATTTTTAAGCATTAAGAATCTTTGATTGAAATATTTAACTTTTTCTTTTGGGTTCATTTTTAAGCTCGAAATATCCATGACTAAGACTTCCAGAGGTTTACCATCTCCGAATTTTTCCAAAAAACATGACTCAAACTTTTCCCAAGACACTATTGTATGGGGTTGTTGGGAAAAGTATCAAGTGGATGGATTACCCTCAAAAGTATAAGGGAACAACCTACAGACAACGTCTTCATGTTCAACATTACGGATTCTAACATAAACTTTTTGATATGATCTTCAGCTATCTGTTTTGAATCGGGATCAAACTTGGGAAGCCATTTCTCTGGGTGCTTTGGTAAAGGGTGCTGGGCTCCAGGTACAGCTACAACATCCTGGTCCAACCAGGGTCTAGCAGGGTTGTTCTGATTTTCCATTGGGGTAATGGGTGTGGAAGGCTGAGAAGGTGAGTTTCCTTCGTCAGAAGAGGAATCTCCTCCAGAAGAGGAAGGAGATGAGGGAGGTGGTGAAGGAGGTATCTCAGATCCTCCTGCAGCAGGATCTATGTTTGGATCTGTAGGATTCACAGTGAGGCTTATATCACCTAACTGTTCTCTGATGTCAAAGAAGTATAAAGGTTGACCCCACGGACAGTTTGGTTTCCTAAGACGAGCTAAGGCACTATGTGTTTTAATAAGAGATTGACGGATAATCTCTTGGGTGTCACCACTTGTAGGATTAGGGGTTGTTGGCTCAACTGTGATCTGCGGATCTTCGGTTGAAGTAATTTCTATTTGAGGGGGAATATTATCTTGTGAATGGCTTCTAGTCACTATAGGTGATCAATTTGGGGGGGAGGAGTCTTGCGACCGCCTCGTGCCATTAATTAAGTTCAGGCCCTCCTTCTAGTGCCATTTTTTGATGGGCGAAAATGTCCATCCGTCAATTGAGAGAGTGGAATCGGTCCGGGGTTGTCTAATAACCCAAGCCATTTGGAATGAACCACCCTGACGGGTTTAACGGCTCTGTTGGCCTCTCTAAGGTCCTAAGAAAACCAAAGAGAAAACTAATCTAAACTAACTAATCTAACTAAAACAAATAAAACTAACTAAAACTAACTAAAACTAATAAAACAAACTAAAACTAAATACAAGAAACTAAACTAACTAATAATTAAAAACAAACTAATATACTAATCTAATTAAAACAAACTACTATATAAACTAAAACTAAATACAAATTACACTAACTATTCTATATACTGACTACTAATTACTATTACACTAACTCTAATAATTAACCATCTAGCTACTAGTTATAATACAACTTATTCACAAATATACAATATACACAACTGGCAGATTTAAATAAAACCTGTAAAACTCATAAGCTTTCTGTCCTACGACAGCCAGAGATATTTTTGGTTTTTTATTTTTATTTTATGAATAAGAAATAAACTTACTGAAATTAAACGATCTAATATATTTACTGAAATTAAACAATCTAATATACTAACTCTAGCTAAACTAATATATGAATTAAACTACTAATAAAAATAGTAAACAAATAAGCGACTAACTGACCTGGAAGCGCTCCTAATTTGTCCTGCGTATGATGACTTCGAAGCTGGTCGGAGGCAGTAAACTCGCACCAGTTAATCCAAAAGTTTCTCGTAAACGATAGGCTATGCTGCTCTTTGAGTTGTTTACAGGACAAACAAGACATAAAAAAAATCATAACAATTATATGATTTATAAATCTCTGCAATAAGGGAAACCTGCTATGCAAAAACCTATACTTAATAATTCAATTCATGAAGAAGAGAAATCTATCGTTCACGAACTAAACTAAGCAATTGCTATGTTTTTTAGATATTAGAAGAAATCAGATATGGATTACAGTGATTAAATTATATCATTTACACATGATTAAGATAGCTAAAGTAGTCATTAACCAGATACAAATCGATATACACAACATGAAAAAAATGTTGATATAATGAGAAGCTAAAGCTGTAACAAAACACCAAATTCTGCCTCAGTCTGTATTAAAACTCTATATCCTTGTTCTCCCACGAATGAGGATATCATTATTACAAAAATCATAAGTATATATAAGTCTCTCCATAGGGTAAAACCTCCTTGTGGATAATATCAAACTGTTTTACATAATCTGGGAAGATATTCCCAAAATCAGCTAAACTAGGAAACTAAAATGCAAGTGAAATATTCCAAATATCTGCTAACTGCTCATCAAATCCACTGTAATTTCAAATTCATCTACAATAGACCAAAAATATCAAGTTAGAAAGATATTTCATTAACAAAACAATAAAAATCTAAATCTACAGACTTATCTACAGAATCATCTGATTTTGTAGCTAGTCTAAAATAGCATACAGGATGAAATAGAAATCAAATCAAATCTTTTTTATTTTATTTTTTTAAAATCAATTCCAATTTTCTTTCAATAAACATTAAAAATGAATCACTAATGACTCAAATGATTTTATCATTCAAATTAAACAAAATCAAAAGTGATTCAATCGAAACAGGGGTAGGAATACTCTGTTTCATGGTTACCATAAAAGCAGGTCTAACAGTAATAAAACTGTACCATATCCAATTAAAATCAAATAGTATCAAAATCCAATAACCAAATATAGAGACAAGCATGCTCTATTTCGATTTCCATCATAGTTGGGTAAACAAAATCGAAACCAAACAGTTTTACAAATCATTTCACATCCAATTTGAAAGTAGTGTAATCAAGCAAATCATATGCAACGTTGTGTTTTTCCAAAACAGAAGATACGATTAGATCAAGATAGAATCGTTTTACAATTATTATAACTGTTATGGCTCAAACAATTTGCACCATAGGTGGATTAATTCAGACAGATACTTGAACCAATTCATACAAAATCATAACCAGATTGATTCGGCTTTGACCACAATCATGATAGAATTGACATAAGTGATAATTGATAAAATGTGCATATAAGCTCGATTTGAATGAAATCAATAATTCCAAACAAATCGTGACTGGGCTTAATATAGAAACAAATCATGAATTCAATCCCGTTTGACAAAACCAATTGAAACAACATATCCATCGCAAATACGAATCCAACAGACAACAGGGTCAAGCTAACAGTAAACCAATACGAAGTAACCGGCTGGGTTTTCCACATAACCGTTATGAATTGATTTGGATATATTTTAACAGGATCATATTGAGAATAATCCGAATTGTATTCCTGTAACAGTTAACCATATCACAATTGTTGCCAACCATAACGTATACATTATAACCAATTTGAATCGAAACTTGATTGTGTTCAAAATTGAAATTTGAAACCTCTTGTGTCTATAATAGATACAACGACTTCAATTAGCAACAGAACATCCAAATTAAGCTAAATGAAACCAATCATGTCCATACTAAGATCTAATCAAATCGATGAAAAATCCAATCGAAACTAAACTGGGAAAACAAATTTCATTAATCAAAACATAACTTATGTACATAATGCATACTTATGTGACAGAGAAAATCCACGTTGTAAACATAGCTATTCAAAACCAAATTTGAATTCAGTATATAAACAAGTGATAGAAATACCAGTGAGGCTTCTCAAGCTATGCCAATTTTGAATTCACGACCGTTGTAGCTGATTCCACATTTTTAAACAAAATATATCCTTTCGTTCTCTGTTTCTTATCAATGGCTTGCAATTTAGCCTTTTGATTGGTAAGCCGTGCAACTTGGTCCTCCAAAGAATGAATTCTGTATTGTAGCATTGGCACATCAAGATAATACCTCTCTAACCATGAGCTACATTGATCACAGGATGGAACTGTAGGTTGAGGTAGAGGAGGAGAGGGTTTGGATGGATGACCGGGGGTTTCACAAGGCAGCTTAATGCCTGGGTAGTTAGGGTCATTTTGTAGGCAAGGAGGTAGGTTTGTCACAAATTCATATGAGGGTTTGGCACACAGACCTTCCGAATAGGGGTATTCACTAGCCAAGAAAAGCTCCACTTCCGAGTCAGAGTCTTCACTCACCACGATAGGGCTAGGATTGACTAGTGGTTTTGGCTTATTCCTCTCCATCTGAGAAATTATATGGGCATTCTTTTTGCCTTTGGCGTTTGCAGTAGGTTTGGCTTTAGGCCTTTTATCCATAGTCTTAACAGTCTCGACATCCTTGGTCACAGAGTGGGGTAGGTCGATAGGTGAGTCGGGTAAGGGTTTAGGTAACAGAATACTGTAGGGTACCAGGGGTACAGACTTGTCCTCGCTCACCACAGGTTTGTCAACCTGTGGAGGGTTTGAATCCTCAAAATCATTGCGAGTAAGAAAATCATTCCAACAGTCTCTGCAAGATACCAGATATATAAAATATGCAGAACAGAAACGAAATGCTAGAAATAACAGAATAACAGTGAAATATCCAGCATAATCTTCACAATACACAGAAATGATATACGAAGTAGCAACAGAAATAGCACTTGAACAGAAA
>ML840733.1:8764-21222 GCA_009831015.1 Picea engelmannii | reverse complement strand
AATATCATACCAACCCAACATACCAACCCAAATTAGGCCCTCATGACCTCTATTTATACATTAAAATATCTCACCGACAACCTTAGGTCGAAACCTAGGTGTCCAAAACCCTAGATACCAAAACCCTAGGTGTCTAAAACCCTAGGTCAACTTGACCCATATTTTCAAGGCTTTGCCATCCTATCTCTCCTTTCTTCTCACATGGTGCTCCAAAGCATCCAACAGTGGATTTTTTCTCTTTTTGACCTGTCCATGATCCTTCTCCCTTGCTTATTTGTCATCTCCGATGTCCTTGTCCAATGGCTTTCTTTCTTGGGCTTCGCTCCATCTTTTCTGCTCTGTTGTTCACTTTGACCCAATAACAGTCACTGTGTCTTCTGTGCAGTTCTCATTTTCCATTTTCTTCCTTGATATTCACATACTTCCATAACCAAGGACCAACAGGACCCCAACACTCACCTGTGGCTCATCCCGAGGCACTTCATATTTGAGCTTCCTATTTTACTTCGTCTCTAGGCTGCGCAGTGCAATCTCTGCATTATGCTCTTTGCCTTCTCTCCATCCCTTGTGTAGACTATATTTTGTGTCTGGTACCCAGTTTCAACTGCACCTAGTACCTAGACCCTTTTCTTCATGCTTTCACTAAGAGCTGCGAGGCAACTGGTTGTCATAGTACAACTTCAGTCGACTCCCATTCACTAAACTGTCCTTCCATTCTCCATTCAAAGTCTTCAATTGTGTAGCTCCTCCCTATGTAACATAAGCGATATTGTATGGCACTAGAAAATGTGTTTTGAACTTCCCAGGATGTTTTATGAACTTTCTTTCATATACCAGTACTATATCACCTTGCTTGAATGCCTTCTTCTTGATGTGCCTATCATGATAGGCCTTCTCTCTTTCCTTCTGAACCTACTGATGGAATCTTGCAATGAATCTATCTTTTTCCAATTAAACCAACTGTGCAAGCCTCTCTTGAATAGCGTTGGGGTCATCCATATATGTAAAGGCAACAATTCTCAGGCTTGGTACTAGATAGTCCATTGGAAAAACAACTTCAAGACCATATACCAACTTGAAGGGGGTCTGCATTGTTAGCTTCTTGCAAGTGGTTCTATAGACCCATAACACTGCTGGTACTCTTAAATCCCAATCATCTCTGTTTACACAACAAATATTGGTTAGTGATGTCTCTAAGATCTTGTTGAATGCTTCAACTGTCCCATTTGGTTGAGGATGGTATGGTGTGCTCTTCTGATGGTGGACTACAAATTCTTCAATCAAGGCTTCAACTATTTTATTGATGAAATGTGTTCCTTGATCACTCATAAGGATATTTGGACATCCAACCTAGTTATTATGTCATCAAATATGAAGCACGCAACTATAGTTTCACTACAGTCCTTGACTGCTCTTGCTTCGACCCATCTAGTCAAGTATTTTGTTGGTGTAATTATGTATCTTGCTCCTGTATGATTTCTTGGTGGATTTATAGGTCCAACAAATTCAATGGCCCATTTCTCAAATGCTTGTAGGGTCAGCTATGGTGTTAATGGAATTTCATCTCTTATGGATCGTTTCCCAACCCTCTGGCATACATTGCAGGCTCTGGAATAGTCTTTAGCATCTCTGTGTAAAGTAGGCCACCAAAGGCTAGCTCTACGAACCTTCTGTGCAATTGATTTCCCTACATAATGTCCTCCTGTGATGCCTTCATGAGATTTTTCAAGGAGCTATGGTCGTTCTTCTTCCATAACACACCTTCTCAAAATCTTATCAGGTCCCATCTTGTGTAGATGTTTGGATATAAGTGAGAAGTCTCTAGCACACACCACTAGCTATTTATTCTGAGGAATTGTGTACTCAGTAGGTGCCATTCTTGTTGATGGGAACTGGACTATCTCTGCAAAGTGGTCATTGATATTTCTAATGGATAGTAACTGTGCATCCAACAATGCGTCCTCTAAACTAGTTGGCTCTTCTCCATGTTCCAACCTTGATAAGTGGTCAGGAACTTTGTTCATTCTCCCTGGATTTACTATGATCTCAAAATCATGTTCTTGAAATAGAAGAAGCCATCTACATATCCTTCCCCCCAAAATTGTCTTGTTGACTAGGTACTTCAGTGCGGAGTGATGAATAAACATTTTAAAGTGTCCTCCCAACAAATAGTGGTGAAATTTCTGCAGTGCATACACCATGGCTAATCCCTCTCTTTCAGTAGTGGTATAATTAATATCAGCTGTAGATAACTTCCTGCTAGCAAAGGCTAATGGGTGGTCAATGTCTCATGTTCCTAGTTGTGCTAACACAACTCCTAAATCAATGGAAGATGCATCGACATGCACATGAAACTCCTTGGTCCAATCTGGGAAAACCAGAATGGGTGCAGTAACCATCTTCTGTTTCAGTGTGTCGAATATCTAATGGCATTCTTCTGTCTAGTTGAACTGACAATCCTTCTTCAACAACTTCTTCATGGGTGTTGTAATCTGAGCATAGCCCTTAATGAAATTTTTGTAGTAGCTTGTGTGTCCCAATGTAGTGCATAGCTGTTTGACTAATGTAGGAGAGGGTAGATCAACTATAATGTAAATCTTGGATGGATCTACCAACAATCCTTTCTTACATACAATATGACCTAAAAAAACTCCAAATGGTGAAAATAAAATACATTTCTTCAGGTTCAAAGAAATTTGACACTTCCTGCATTTATCCAACATTATCCTTAGACATTCAATGTGATTTTTCAATAAGCTAAAAACAGTGCAATCATCAAAGTATGATTCTAAAAATTTGTGCAGAAATTCCTTGAATTCTTCGACCACCACCCTGGAAAAGATGACCGGGGAATTCTTCAATCTAAATGGAATCACTATATATTGGTAGGATCCCCATTCTATTGCAAATGTCGTCTTATGGCAGTCTTCTTTGGCAATCCAGATCTGATGATATCCTGAAAATCCATCTGTAAAAGAATATACTTCTTGGCCTCCCACATTATCTAACACTTCGTCAGTGAATGGTGTAGGGAAGGGGTCATGAAAGCAAGCATCATTCAACTTCTTGAGGTCTACGCATATCCTGATTTCTCCTTTTTTCTTGTCTTGCACCACCATAGGACTTATCCACTCTAACTCTTCGACAGGTTCTATAATCCCTGCTTCCAACATTCTATTGAGCTCAATCTTCACTTTCTCTTTATATTTAGGGTTTAGTATGTAAGGTCTCTGTTTGAATGGTCTAGCATCTAGATTCAAAGGGATCTTGCTCTCTCCCATAGGCCCTTTAATGCCCTTCATATCAGTGAACTTGGTTGGAAACAAGTCCTGATATTCATGCAGTAACTCTGTAATTGTATCAATGGTAGAAGCATCCCAATAATGTCCAACATTTGCAAACTGTGGTGTCTATTCTGTTCCAATATTGACTTTCTTGATTTTGATTGGTTGTCCAATGGATGGCAACTCAACTCTTGGTCCTTCCACATCTCTCTGTCCCTCTGTTTCTACGATGTTCACCTTCCTCAAATCATCGTCTTCATCGACATTGATGTTGTAACAACCTTGCAGTTTCTAGAGAGGCACAGTCCATTCATCCTCTTCCTATTCTAAGGGAAGTCTAGATACGTCCTCAAATAATTTTTGTCTCACAACCTACAATGCTTGATATACTGAAGGATATTGACTTTCAAATAAGAAGGTGGTTACAAAATTTTGAGTCATGCCTTTCCAATCTATAGTGATGAGGCGCAGTTCGTCTTGAAGGTACCAGTTGATAGGTGTCATGTCCAGCATGTTGATGAATTTGTGTACCCATTGTTCTTGAGGAATGTTTCTCCAGGATTCCTCACAGCTTCACACATGGTCCTTTGGGTATCTTTGACCTGTGTAGCAAACTCAACTCTTGGTCCTTCCACATCTCTCTAGCCCTCTGTTTCTGCGATGTTCACCTTCCTCGGATCATCGTCTTCATCGACATTGATGCTGTAACAGCCTTGCAGTTTTTGGAGAGGCACAGTCCATTCATCCTCTTCCTGTTCTAAGGGAAGTCTAGATACCTCCTCGAATACTTTTTGTCTCACAACCTGCAGTGCTTGATATACTGAAGGATATTGACTTTCAAATAAGAAGGTGGTTACAAAATTCTGAGTCATACCTTTCCAATCTATAGTGATGAGGCGCAGTTCTTCTTGAAGGTACCAGTTGATAGGTGACATGTCTAGCGTGTTGATGAATTTGTGTACACATTTTTCTTGAGGAATGTTGCTCCAGGCTTCCTCACAGCTTCACACATGGTCCTTTGGGCAACTTCGACCTATGTAGCGAACTTCGCAGCCTTCTACTTGTGCTGAGAATCACACTGTCATCAGAGTATGACATTATATCCAATCTGTAATATCACTTTTGTGTGTCCCCTGCCATATTTCTAGTGTGGATTTCAAGGCCTCATCCATTTCCAACAACCTCTGTTGTGTTGGTACACTTGCTTCAAATTCTGATAGGAAGGATTCTAATGGATTTAGTCCATCAAATGTGGGTAATTTACTTACTGTTATGCCGATCTAGTGAACTTCTCTAGTTAATCTAGCACATCTCCTTGTAGATACTTTATACATATGGTTTTTCCAGTTCTCCAGTGCTTCTTCTGAGTATGATGAGCATGTGCTATCACTTCGCCAGCTTAGATTCCCATCGTCTATAGGATTAATGTAATCCTACTGTCTGTCTATTAGTTTATATATGTTTTCTAGTGCATATGCGTGGTCTTCTTCTCTAATAGGTTCTGTGTACCGCTGACCTTCATTTGGATCTAAAGGTGTGATGACCCTAAGGCCATCTGCTTCAAAATTCATATGTATTTTCTTGAAGTCAACAACGGTAGAGTTATCGAATGCCCAATCAATTCCTTACAACACAGGGTAAGGGAAATTGTCATCAACTATTTCAATTACCTCAAAATATGCAAATTTTCTCACTCCATCAATGTCCATAGGGACATGCTCCAATCGTCCAAATGGGTTGACAACTTGCTGGTTAGCCATCCTAATCCTGATAGAGGAATAGATCAACTTCGGTTTTCCCATCAGTTCCCAGGTTTTCTTCTTCATGAAATTGACCTCTGACCCTAAGTTAAGGACTACATAGTCTATCTCATACTCTCCTATTTGAGCGTTCAAATGCAATTCCTTATTTTTCCTTCTCTTCTTACCAATTTGGTGTACTGCCCTATTCAGCAAGGGATCTATCTTTCCTAGCTCATATTGTCTAATTAGATTCTGCAGCTCTTGTACAACGTTTTCATCCTGAATCAACTTAATACAAGTGTATAAAAATTCCATGACCTTGCTTACCTCTTTTCCTTCTTTTGGTGAAGTAGACTGATCAAATGCCAGAGGCATTCCATATTCTCTCACTTCTAGTCTTGTCTTTTTTGTAGAGCCTTGGTTTCCTTTGAATTCTTTTCTGGCTTCCTTAAACATCTGTCTTTCTTTCTTTGCATCAAACATTTGTGTCTTCTCTATAGCTTTCATGATCCCCGAGTATTCCGTAGTCTTCCCTTGTGTCAATCAGTCTTCTCCTGTAACATCTCCTCCTCTTGTTATAAAAATGACTCTAGGGTCTTTTCCGCGAGGTTCAACATAGATCAATTGCACTTGCTGGTTCTGCTGAGGTCCTCATATTTCTTGAAGCTTAGCTAGTAGCACAGGACAATCTTCTATAACATGGTCAAATGAGCTGCAGTAGCTGCAAGTGGTACAAGGGTTCTGAAAATCCCTTGCAAGGTTTCATGGTTGTGTACAGTTATAGCATATGATCTATCCTCAGCCTCGACCCATTCCTTGTCCTCGTCCTCATCCTCTTCCTCTAAATCCATCACGAGGAATGAAGTTTCCTCTCCTAGGAGAGTTGTACTAGATGGTGTTTCCTTCTTGTTGTACTTCACCTTGAATATTATATATGTCTCTTGACCTTTCATGCATGATATAATAATCCCTACAATCCATATCATCATGTCCTATGGACTTACATAATGTACAATACAAATTTGTAGGTGTATGAACATACTTTTTCATATAATAGCACTCACCAGTACAATGTTTGTTTCTGCATACCTCGCACTGGGGTAGGGTGACTTGATTCAAGGGGCTTAGAGCTCCAGAAGCCAGGTATTCATTGAATAGAGGGAAGTGTTCCTTGCCATGGCCTTTTGATTTTCATCTGACACAGGATATTTCTTCTCTCTTATCTTTTCCCTTGTCTTTCTTCATATCTTCCACCTACAGAGACAAACTAGTTAGCTGACTCAAGATCTGGCTCATGCCTGAGATGGATTCTCCCATAGGGGATGATTCTAGCTTCATGGTGATCTCCAATGCCTTAGCCTGTGAAGCAATCTTCTGTTTCATCAGGGGAACTCTAATGTGTGGTAGAAGGGAAACAATGAACCATTCCTTATTTTGCTCGTCTGGGATCTGAAAAATCAATCGGCCTGTCAAGGTCTTGAATCTCTGATCGAACTCCCAAATAGGTTTAGCCACCTTCTGCTTGATATCTTTGAAATCTGTGATACATTGGGACTCCGACTTAGGTTTCTTGAATTCTGCAATCATCACATTCTTGATCTGATTCAATGGCTTAGGATGTGCAAGTCCTTGGACAAGTTTCATGTACCAGCTCAGTGCATGATCTTTGAGAGTTGTACTGAACTGAGTTATTTTGGTAGCCTCATCTGTGACATTCTTAATGTTCCAGACGACTTCAGATAGAAACCAGTGTTGATCAGGATCTTCAGATCCATATCCCCTAAATATAGCGAGTCTCATCTCATTTGCCAAAGATCTTCCTAGGGTTCCTGACTGAATATGAGGTGGAGTACTATTGGCAGTGCTCTGGATGCTCTAGTGACTGTGATTACTTTGGTTTCTTAATACTGAATCAATAGGAAGAATAACAATACTTACTTCGATGGTCTACACATTTTCTGAGGTTTCAGGTTCTCCTCGGTGAAGCTCTTCATCTTTTCCTTCCTCTGCCCTAGCGGGTTCTGAATGTTCTTCGTCTGTCATTTCTTCTTCTTCTCCATTGTAGAAACCTTCCTCCTCGTAGTTCTACTTAAACAGGTTTGCAAGATGAAATTCTCTGGATACTCTCCCACTGCACGTATGTCCAGCTTCTGTGTTGTTTTCGTTGTCCAAATTTTTGATGTTTATCCTTTCTTGATCCGACCAATCTATTATGTCTTCAAGATGTTCTTCTCATGCAATAGCATCTTGATTCTTAGCTTCAGAAAATGCAAAAATTTTCCTTTGGGTCCCTTAAAGAAATATCTCTTGGCTTGGATGTATGATTCTACTCTGTCAACAACAAACTCTGTGATGTACCCTCCAATCGTACTATCAAACCAGTGATCTACTACTCATGATACAACATTATCAACTCTCTTGACCTTCTTGATCAACTCCGACGTCCAAACCACAGGAGGTCTAGATCGGATCTTGAACTGGGTATCGGCTAATCTAGCTAACCACTCATATAGCTCTTGATGGATCCCTCCAAATAATATCTCATGTATATCGGTGAAGATATATCTTTCTAGCCAATGCTTAGTGCTAAGATTAGGGTTCTTATTCTGGTCTTCAACAAAATCCTTCTCTTGATCCTCTATCCACTTTTGAATCTCTGTCTTCGATGGAAACCACCTTGAAATTCCCTCAAAAATATTCCTATCCCATCAATGGAACCATTTGTTGGCACAGGGGTAGACCCAGGGTTCAACTCCAAGAGCGCACCAAAAAGCCCTAACTACTAGCCCTTTAGTAGATGCAGTCTCACCAGAAGCAGTTATGAAGGGGTTGCAGGACAGATGTGTCTACAACCAAAGGGAATATCAAGTGAATCTAACACAATAACAACACAACATTCATATATCACTTATCAATTTAGATCTATTATGCACATCTACTTATCATATCTAAAGTAGTAATGCAATCACAATATATCAATGATAGACACAAAGTACCAATCACACACAACACAAAATATACGTGGTTCACCCTCTCTCTAAGGCTACGTACACATAACTATGCTATAATATATTAAGGTAAAGCATACAGTTCTTATTTGCGCTCTTCGCTAGCAGATCTTCTCTCTTCTCCTCTCTTTCTCTTCCCCTCCCTGTTCACCTAGCTACAGGGTTGATCTTCTCACCCAGCTGAAGATATTACAATACCAGAAGGCCCTCACTCTCAACACTTCTCTCTCTCAATACAATACTCACATCCACAATACAAACAGATCAATAGCAATATCATACCAACCCAACGTACCAACCCAAAATAGGCCCTCATGACCTCTATTTATACATTACAATAGCTACATGATAGCCTTAGGTTGAAACCTAGGTGTCCAAAACCCAGATACCAAAACCCTAGGTGTCTAAAACCCTAGGTCAACTTGACCCATATTTTTAGGGCTTCACGAGCCTGTATTTCCTTTCTTCTCACGTGGTGATCTAAAGCATCCAACGGTGGATTTTTCCGCTTGCTAACCTATCCACGATCCTTCTTCCTTATTTATTTTTCATTCCCAATATCCTCGTCCAACGAATTTCTTGTCAGGCTTCGCTCCATCTTTTCTGCTCTTTTGTTCACTTCAACCCAATAACAGTCACTGTGTCTTCCGTGAAGTTTTCATTTTCCCTTTTCTTCCTTGATCTTCGAATACTTCCATAACCAAGGGCCAACAATGGATGGTCTAGTTGAACTCTGGGCTTCGATCCTTCGGGAGTTCTGGCTTCTCGTATCCTTCTTTCTTTTGAAGTGATTATCACCGAAGTGCAGGATATTCGGCCACATGTCCATTTCGATCAATGACCATGAGTGATTGCGGAGGCTCAACTCACTCACTCTTTAATTTCCTTGTCGATCTACACAAAGAAAAGATGCTCGTCTGTAGTGGGATCAATATCTATTGTTGATATATTGATCTAACAAGATCAATGATCTTGAGCAATTGCGGGCTCACAACTTGCTTGTGCTTTAATTTTCTTCCCAATCCCCGCAATGTGAAGATGCTCGTTCGTAGTGGGATTGATATCCACCATTGATTTGTCTATCTAGAAAGATCAACGATCCTAAGTGATTGTGGGCTCACAACTTGCAGAAGATTTAATTTCATTTTCGATCCCTGTAATGCCTCCCCACCATTGATCTCTCTCCAATGAGATCTTACGGTCTTGACTTGATATTTGCTTGATCTGACGGCTGATCTTGCTCTTGCTAAGATCTTACGAATTAAAAAAAAAATTCACCTTACCTGCGAGCTCATCATTTCTGAGCTTGATTAAAGGCTCATATCTGTTCTCGCATCCAATCTTATGGCTGAAGTAACTTCTCGTTTGTTGTTTCTGCAAACTTTCTCCTTAAGAAAGAATTTCATGAATTCTTTTAAATGCTCGTGGATCTTTAAGTGTTTCACTCTTCTGTAGCTTTGCTTCCTCATGCTTGTTGTCTCCATTGATATTTTGAGCAAAATTCGGACTGTGAAATATTCTCCAAGATTTCTGAAGAATCTTGCATTCCGTGCTCACGTTTGCGAGACAATGTAAGTTCTGTTCTTTTCTTCTTATGATATTGATGCTCTCCAGACACTTTGAAGAGGCTTACGTCCTAAGCTCTAATACCATGACAAAATGAGAAGCAAAGAATATAATACAGAGAAGACGAAATTGAAAACAGGAATGAGCATAACGCTATTCATTAAAGGAAAGAGCTGAGCTAAATAAGCTTCAACAAATCAAGAAAATCAAGAAACAATCATACAACCGGCCAAGACAACTACCAATGTACAGTCACATACTGTTGAGGTTATAGATATATTTAAGTAATTCCATATGGATTATGTGTTGTCCATTATTATTAAAGTAATAAGCCACCAACAAGAAGGAGGATCCATTATTGAGGAGCCAATGGAGCAGCAGAGTGCGCTTGAGGAAGAGATGTTGATCGTGTGACTAAGAAACCACCATAGCACTGCCAAAATGAGATTATTGTGTGTGAGGGAGTGATATCTGGTTTTGTGGAGAACAAAACTGGGTGTAGGAGATGATCCAGAAGGTTTGCAGGTCGAACCTCACAGAGAAGAGGAAATGCATCAAGCGCTCGAATCAACTAGATCTGTAATGCAATTCAGGGAATCCTTCACTAACATCTATAATAGCTTTGCATTCAAAACTTATATTGTTTCATTTGTATTGGAGATTGAATTTTATGTATTGGAGGAAGGGTCGGTGTATTCGCTTTCCACTTGTGACTAAGCTAGTTTCCCTAGTGAAGAAAACTCCTACAATGGAAAAGAAAGGGTCAATTATGGATTTAAGAAATGGTAAAATAGAATCAAGTGATAGTTCATAATGTGATTGTGAAGAAAAGGAGTTGTCAATCTGGCAGCCACCATTTTGGAATTTTTGGAGGAGATTAAATTTTTTTTCCCTGTGAGGATGAGTAATTTCCCTCGGTAGATAGAATAATTCATTTCCAACTTGCCTATTTGTATGTTGTGAGTTTGAATAGCCAAAAGAAAAAGAATGGCGTAGACACCGCCAGTTTCTCGACAAGTTGATGTCAATGTGTTGTTTGACAAGTTGAGAGAATATAATCCTGTCATGTTTCCCAACCATGATGATATGGTGCTCGTGAGGCTATTTCTCGACAATTCAAGCATATTAAGACCGTTTGACATGGTCTACAATCCCTTGGGAATTATACCCTCGATGCCACAACCAGCGAGAGAGAGATTCGTTGCCTAGATATTCATCTATCTACCGCTTTACATTCTTTATAGTGAAGTGAGGTGTATGTGCCCATTTCTTCAGACTCACACAACCTCCAATCTGAGGGACACAAGTGAGATTGAGTGGTGATTTAACAAGTATTGTTATTGATATTTTTTGTTTAACTGTATGCATAGTCACACCACTCAAGTTTGTAAAGATTCCCTTAGTGTGTCTTGGTCAATAATGAAATGATGTAAATGGGGTTTGGAGTTATGATAATTTATGTGTGATTTTTTCTACCTGATTGAAATGTTTGTAGAGGGTGCATGATCGGTTGTACCTGACACCCCGGTTTTTTGGTCCAAGTTGTATTGCTTCATCATAGGCAAGTTAGTTCCCCATGTTTGTTGTAAGACCTACTATTAAGGCATATTTGTTGTGTGGTGTGGATTCACACATAGATATCCCTCTTAGCATAGAGAGGATGTGGCATCAAGTTGTGGAATTAACCACTTGGATAGGTACAGGGTGGCAATTGGACTTGTATCTAAGCTTGATGTTGAGTTAGAGAAATTGAATCTTCAATTAAGGGGGTGAATGTGAGATGGATTTATTTCATAATGTGATGGACCAAGTTATGATTAAGAGAGAGCCTAATATGTTGATGAACCATGTAGCTAAAAAACATTTCTAGAGAAATGGTGGTTACAACTGTTGATGACCCACGTATTCTGGTAGATGGATTGTTTTTTATATGGATGCCAATAATCATATGGTACAAGTTGAAGCAGAAGAAAGTTCAAAAGATTGAAGCTCTGACAGTGATGAAGATATGACCACATAGATATTTAGATAAGTAGTCATTAAGGGAGAGTGTTGGAATATATAATTCCTACTTATCTAATATGCTTGCTAATGTATTGAGAAGTAGACTCAATCTCTACCCGAGTTTTATGATCTTATTCATAGGAGGTTGTTTAAGAGTTGGATTTGTGAGATCCTTGTTTGGTGTGTTGTTGAGATATTCTCTCAACCTATCCTTCTGTATTTGGAATAAGTTAGATCTGATAACAAGCTATGCAATCTATATAATAGAGTCCAAATTTATTGTAAACTCTGTGTAATTCATTATTTGTGTATATTACTCTACTCTTGTGCTTTAATAAGATTGAGGGAGAGATCTCATGAATGATTGGGCCAAAACTGGGAGCTGATTTGGGTACTCTCTTAACTCTCCAATACACAAAGAAGACTCCAACACTCAATGCCATTGAAAGGCTTGAATTCTAGAGTCATAGATGATGTTGAAGGAAAATCTCCCTGCGGACAGGTAGATCTCCTCAAAGAGCTAGACTCTTAACTCTAAGACAGAAAGTGATTATCATGGTCACTGAATTCCTTTTAGATCTAGGTGGACTAGTGTGTGAGAATGAAGGAGAAAAGAAGTATCTTTTACCGGTGTTTGTCCCTGCACGCTCTGAGTTGAGCTCCAATCTTTCACTCTTCGATAAGCCCTATAGACAAACAAAGTACGACCACTTCCTACTCTATCAAGATTAGTCCAAAATAGGTCTATCTACTAAAGAGACAAATTCATGTGATATTGAACACGAATTAGAAAGAAACAGGCCAAGAAAATTATATTAATGAGGACAAAACATTACTTACAGCCGTAGATGGAT